>JASDQU010238981.1:2783-16698 GCA_032191745.1 Picea mariana
TTTCTTCAAAATTTTCCTTTTATAGGGTTTTTAGACAAGAGTGAGAGTCCATTTTAATCTGCTTGTGTGTTATTTTTAAAGTGACTCTTTATGATCTGCGCTTAGGCCAGAAGTTTTCTTGGTTTTTACTTCTCAATGTTTTTCCTTTTTGCTTTGTGAGCATTCAAATAAAAAAAAATATTTTATTTCTTTGTTTGGTTAAGTAGTTATTGGTTTGCATTAATAACCAGGAATTTTTTTTTCTTTCATGAGTTCTTGGTTGTTTACTTAGAACAATAAGTAACTCGTAGTCGAGTGAAATCATGTTTTGAGTCTGTTGTTCAAAGATCTTGGGAAAAAAAATTAGTTTGAAAAGTTGATTAAGAATTGTGTCAAGAAGAAGTTAGTTTGTTTCCAACTTTCTGTTTATTTTTCTTTCGTCTCTAAAACATCATTAGTTGCACTTTCATAACCTTTGACTTAAGACAAGCCATAAAAATTAACGATTAATTAAAATCAAGTAGACTTTATGCTTTTAGGGTCCATCAATTAGTCTAGGTTAGACCCTTGATTTAGGTTGGAGAGGAAACTCTTCAAGGCTGCAAAACATACATAAGAGTTTGTGCTAGGGAGTGTTAAAAGTCCAGTATCATGAAATTTATCGGGGACCCCCCTCTAACACATGGGCTAAACACAAGGTCACGTGCGGAAAGGTAGCGGAGATAACCCCTCCAAAGCTGGACCAATCGTAGTGGAGAACACATATAGAGGGCTTGTCTTGGGATTCCGACGATTGCATTTGCCACGGAGCTGCATGGGCCTCGAATCCATTCGAGGTCCTCAGTTCTCTTCCGGACCACTTTCTTTCGATACCCTTGACAGGTTTCGGGCTCGATACCCTGCTCATTGTGGTCTACCCGACTGTCGATTGTACCCGCTTGGTGATTGTTCACGCGCTGGCAACCTGGTTGCCTATCTTTTTTCGAGACATACACAGGTGACTGCGGGGGTATACTGCAGTACCTAGGACAGACATTGAGCCACGCTTTGCAGAGTATACCTGGAGGGTGCTTCCGTGTTCGAGTTGCACTTGCACCAGTAAGTTGCTCTAGTGTTGGTTGTTGTAACTATTCTTCCAAATAGTTTAGTGTTTGCTTGTTCTATCTTGTAGGGTCTTTTTTCTAGTGTATGTAGTTTTTGAACGAATAGAAAGCCCTAGTGTGTCTTTGATCTTCTCACACAGTGGAGGATCATGAGATCTACTGGTCACGAAGGCTTCTTGGCCTGTCGCCGGTTACACTGGATCCACCCCCGCCACCGCTAAGGCGAAAGATCGACCAACAAGGGTCTTTTGAAGCAACCGAGTCACAAGAAACTATGCTCGACCAACATCCGGAGGAACCAACTATTTCAGACCTTGGAGTGGAAGCTCTCGGTCCACCTGAAACTCCAACCACTGATATTTCGACGCCCATCATCGTATAGATTTATCCTTACGGGCGCCAGACAGTGTCACATGTAGCAATGGAAACAAACGCTACCACTTCTTCTGGGAAATCTCTTATTCCCACTATGGCTGTCCCCACAGGGGGTGTTCCACCTCCTAACCCACAATCGTCGGTATGAGCCACCATGGTCTCGACTGCCTCTACCTCAAGCAGTGGTCTGATCCCGTCTTTGGCGATGGCCACTGCTCCTTTCACACAGAGTGCAACAGGCCCTCCGTTCTCATACGAGATGCCTAGCTCAGGTACCAGCCCTGTACTATCCTACTCCACTTTACAGACTTTAGGTCTGGGGGCAGGTCAGCTTTGGGAGGAGGCTTGCAATCAAAGAGAAAGTAAAAGCAAAGGGATCGACATCAAATGAAGGACTTAAGTTAGAGTTACCGAATCTCATTTACACCTTTGTATTGCATGAATGTGGGGTTTTGTGTTGGGAGAATAGGAAAGAGTAGAGGCCTTTGAAATTGTCATTTTCTGCATGCATGATTAGAGCCCTTAAATGCTAAGTTCGTAGGAGGGATTCCCACCCACAACACACGCCCAATCCTTTTACCTCTCTTCATCATTGTCAAGGTTTTTCTTCCGCGAAGCCCCAAACATTTCAACATTAAAATTTTTTACGACGATCCAGTATCGGGGTTGCGCTAGATCCCACTATCCGTGGGTCGAGCATCCTATTGCTCTGGTCACGTCGGTGATCCTAACCAATGCCTATCAAGTCCAATTGTTTTGCCCCAAAGATGATACCTCTGGAACCAATGGTCCAGATATCATCGTTGTCATCTCCGACAAGATCACTCGTCGTCAGCTTTCCTCTCCAGACTTTTGTCGACACTCTTCAAATATATGGTTGAGATATCTCCATTGGTGGATCCAATGGTCTAGATCATGGTTTAGTACTTAAGGGCCTTTATGGACCTCCGAGACATTTATATCTCATTATCCCCCTAAAAGATGACCCCTGTCACCCCAAGAATGTCTCAACTACCTTACTGGCATGCCATGTCACACATGGCATCATCATCCACTTTATTATTTGAAAGGGTTCTTAGATATCTATGGTGGAGATGAATGCCAACCTATCATAGATCCATGTTTCTCGTTGTCGTTGATTCCTCGTCGTCGGTGGCATTAGGTAGGGTGTATCTCTACTTGAGTTATTACGCATTAGGCAAGGTGTCTCTCTACTTGAGAAAGATACAGTAATACATATAGTAGGAAGGGTGTCTCTCTACTTGAGTTATTTCGAAGATTCGAGTTATTTACCTTATTGAATGATGGTATAAGTTCATATCCTTTTCGCATTTACCAATCTCACAAGATTTTCGTAGACATATACTTGCAATTATTTCACTAAGAAAAGAGAGACTATCTGAATTCACAAATATGATACTTCTTATGCAGATGTATAATTTATGTAAACATGGGACCATCTCCATAATTTCACAATCAAGTTTAGAGGTCAGATATTCATATCCAAAATCATCATACTTCCCATTCAAACATTCATGCATTCAAATCAATACACAAAAACAGAACAAGTTACTTATCTATAATTTTTTAGATATGTTGGCTACTATTGAAGGGTGAACCACTCTCCACCCAACTGTAGGCAAAGTTGTGCTTGCACTATTGTATCTATCCACCCTTGATCTAGGGTACGATGCCACAAGAGGATTTCTAGTATTCTGTAAGGTTTTCTAGGAACTTTTAATGCCTCTGTATTTTCTCTTTTCTCTGAACCAAAAAGTTATCCTCATCTCCAATGCACAGGCCTCTGTTCCCAATTGTGCCTCCCTTTTGTCTATCCTCCTCTTATTTTCATGTGGTATTCCCCAATACCTCGTAGTTCATGATAGAAGCTTCTTGATGGTACTCCGCCCATCCTTCCTTAATTATTGAGGAGACTACCCAACTACCAGCTTGACTAGAAATCAAGTTTCCTAGGCAAAGGATAGTTCAAGGTCTACATTGTTCTTAACTTTATAGGGTACTACCTGGCAAGGTCATTTGAACCAATAATTTCCTCCCTCTTTCCTGTAACCTATAACCCATGAAGGTAATTCCTTCAGTAGTATTTCAACATTTATCTATTGCATTAATAATCAATATGCACATTACAAATATAGATCAAAAGGTACATTGTCTTTCAATGGTCACATAACAAACTTGTTCATTGTTTTCTTATGATAATACTTATATCTACAGATTGGGGGGAAAAGGGGTGTTATAATCCCCCCTGAAGGAACACCTCCCTCGATGTTATATCTGTCGCAAAAACTCTATGTATAGCAGTGAACAAAAAAGGGTATGTCTCTTTCATGGCATCCACCATTTCCCATGTAGCTTCATCGAGACCAAAGTGTTTCCACTGCACCTTGACATGTGCAATGGTTTTGTTCATGAGAGGGATCTCTCTCATGTTTAATATACACTATGTTTCTAGCATGAACTCTCCCTCTGGCTCCACCTGGATCACAGACCAGTCAATTATGTGAGCAAAATAATGTATATATTTCTTTAACAAGAAAACATGGAAAACATTATGTGCTTTCACTGTGGGAGGTAAAGTTAATTTATATGTTGTAGGTCCCACTCTATCTAGAATTTCAAAAGGTCCACAAAATTGGGGTGTCAGCTTGGCACATGTTCCCATTCTCAAGGAACTTCTTCTGGGCTTGATTTGGAGATACACATGAGCTCCTACTTTGAACTCTTTGTGACTCCTTTTGTTGTCTGCATAGCTCTTATGCCTATCTTGGGACATCTTTATATTTTTCTTTATATGAGTGACTTGTTGTTCTAAATCCCTTAGCATATCTGGCCCAAGTATAATTTTTTCCATTGGGTTATCCCAGTTGATTGGGATATTACATTTTCTACCATAGAGAGCCTCAAAAGGACTCATTTTCAACAATTCTTGGTAACCATTGTTGTAGGCAAATTCTACCAGGCGTAGGTATTCTTCCCATTTCTTGGGTTGATCAATCACATGCATCCTTAACATATCCTCCAATACTCGGTTTACCCTCTCTATTTCCCCATCAATTTGAGGGTGATAGGTTGTACTAAACAACAATTTTGTTCCACAACCAGTGAACAAATATTTCCAAAATTCTGAGGTGAATTTTGCATCTCTATCAGATATGGTTTCCTTATGAATCCCATGCAGTCTAAATAATTCTTTCATGAATATATGGGCAATATATATTGCCTTGGAAATGGAATTTACCATAATAAAGTGAGTAGATTTGCTCCACTTGTCCACAATTACCATCATGGAATCATTTTGTTTGGTTGTTTTAGGTAATCATGTGATAAAATCCATGAAGATGGTTTCTCAATTCCACTCTGGAATAGGTAGGGGCTGCAACAGCCTGGTTGGGTGCTTGTATTCCACTTTAACCTATTGGCATTCCAAACATTTATCTAAGTAGTTAGCTAAGTCTTTTTCCATTCCTAGCCAACAGAACAATTATTTGGTGGTCGTGATCATTTTTGGGTAACTAGAATGACCAATATATGGTATTTTATGTAGTTCATCCATGATGAACCTCTTAAAGTCATCACAATTTGGGATGTACAACCTGCCTTTGTAAGTTATCAGGACATCATTTATCAACTGATAATTAGCATACTTCATCCTTATGGGCTCTTGTTCAAGATATGTATTTACAATCTTGAAAAAATCATCTACTTCTTGTACACTTTCAACACTTTCCTTGACATCTATTTCATAGGTGCTTACAGCTGCCAAGTGGATCACTTCCATGCTTCTAGTGAGGGCATCAACCACTTTGTTTTCTTTCCCTTTAATGTGTTTGATCTCAAAATCAAACTCATTGATGAGAGCCATCCACCTAGCTTGCCTAACATTTAGTCTGGGCTGGTCAAATAAATACCTCAGCCCACTATAGTCTATCATGAGCACAAATTTTCTACCTAGGAGGTAATACCTCCACATTTTTAAAGCATGCACTATGGCAGCTAATTCTAGGTCATGGGACACATAATTTATTTCATGTTTATTCAATTTTTTGGATTCATAACAGATTACATGTCCTTCCTGCATGAGGAATCCTCTGAGTCCTTCCTTGCAGGCATTGGTGCACTCAAGGAAATCCTTGTTCGGGTATGAAATTTTTATCATTGGGCATTGGTTAAGAGGTGTTTAAGCTATTGGAAACTTTCCTCACACTCTATTTTCCAGTAAAACTTAACTTCCTTTCTCTATAGAGAGGTGATTGGGTGACCAATCCTAGAAAACCCCTTTATGAATCTCCTGTAGTATCCCGCTAGGCCCATAAAGGATCTAATATCAGTTACATATTTTGGTGTAGGCCAATTCATAATGGTCTTGATCTTATCAGGTGCAACTGCCACCCCTTTCTCAGAGATGACATGGCCTAAGTAGTGAACTTGCTTTTGGAAGAAATCACACTTGTTAATCTTTGCATAGAGCTTGTGCTCTATTAATACTTGAAGTACGAACTTAAGATGTTCCTCATGCTCTTCCCTGCTCTTTGAATAAATTAGGATATCATCAATGAAAACTAAAACAAATATGTACAAGAACTTGTTGAGTATGCTATTCATCAACCAAATGAAAGTGGTTGTTGCATTGGTAAGCCCAAATGGCACCACCACAAATTTGTAGTGCCCATACCTTGTCCTAAAGGATGTTTTATGGATGTCTTCATGCTTAATTCGAACTTGATGGTATCTAGATATCAAATCAATCTTGGAGAAGATTGTAGCACCCCTTAACTAGTCAAATAAGTCATCAATTATCGGCAAGGGATACTTATTATTAATTGTCATTTTGTTAAGTTGTTTATAGTCTATCCACAACCTAAGCGTGCCATCCTTCTTCTTCACAAACAAAGATAGTGCTCCCCAAGGAGACACACTAGGTTGAATATAAACCTTGTCTAACATTTCCTTCAGTTGCAATTTTATCTCAACTAGCTCTAGGGTATTGATCCTATAAGGTGCTCTTAACATTGTCACCACTCCAGGTACCAGTTCTATTGAGAAATCAATGTCTCTTCTTGAAGGTAGATCGGGTAATTCAAGAAATACATCTTTGCATTCTCTCAGTATAGGATGGTCTTCTAGTCTTGGTTTATGGTCCTCAACTAAGTTCTGTATTTGTATTGCATACAAGGGACATCCTTTCCTGCAATACTTCTTCATTTGAAGGGTTGATATTTGTCTCATTGAGATAGGATTTTGAATTCCTTGTAGGATCCTTCTCTTCCCTTCTTCATCTTCACACTTTAATTTTTGTATAACAATCCAACTTAGCTTGTGGGCAGCCAACCAATCCATACCAATCAACATGTCATAAGACCCTAAAGGAAGTATGTTCAAGGTTACTTAGGTAAACAACCCATTCATTATTAATCGACAAGTTGTTATGACCTTCGATACCTTTCTTTTTGGTCCCGTGGCTAGCTGCATCAGCCATGGTTTAGCATGTTTTACTTGTTGTAATTTACATTTCTCAACAGTTTGAAGAGAAGCATAACTCAAATTACAACCAGGGTCGATTAGAATAGAGACAAGATGGTTGGCTATCATACCTTCCATTTCCACCACTGAGGCTTGGTGGTCTATTTGTCTATTATCCAAGGCTGCATGAATTTTTGGTACACTCCTAGCCACATCATCAAATGTGGTATCCTCTTGGACGTTGTAGACTCTCCTACTGTCTAGCTTCCTATGAGGGCAGTCCCTCAACATATGTTATTTCCCGCAACTCTAAAATTTCAATGGCTCTTTCTTTGTACTGTCAGTCTTTCCCCGAGCTGATCCAAAGGTTTTATTTCCATTCTGAGATGGAAAGTTTTTCTAACTCATACTTTTAGTGGGAAGGCTCATCCTTGAATTCTTCCCATAATTATTAAACCTTGAGGGTTTAACCCCCTTCTTCTTGAATCCCATTTTACCTTTCTTCTTCCAGTCCTTGGGATATTATGCCTTATGGTTGACTTGTTCATAACAATGCCTAGCTTTCCTAATGTCATCTTCAAAGGTCTTAGGTTCATCAAATTCAATTTGGTTTCACAAAGATTGAGGCAGCCCACTAAGGAATCTTTGCATCTTTGTCTTTTCTTCCTTTGTATAGGGTACATACCTCACTAGCTCCATAAACTTGTTGATGTATTCATCTATGGTGAGTTGTCCTAGTTTGAATTTATAGAATTCCTTATTCCTTTCGTCATAGTACCTTTCAGACACGTACTTCTTCTTGAAGTATTTTTCAATTTTTTCCCCAAGACAACTCCTTCTCATGGATTCCCTTTAAATTTCTAAGGTCCTCCCACCAAATAGAGGCCTTTCCATTCAAGTTAAATATAGATATTCGGGCTTTCAAGTTTTAAGAGTAGTTATGAACTCTGAAATACTTCTTCGGGCTAAGTATCCAAGATTCTTCTTCTTCCCCCTTTTTTATTTCCCCATCAAAAGTGGGTGGCTTGGCTTTCTTAAATTCTTCGTGATCACTGCCCTTGGAGTGCTTCCTCTTCTTTCTTTTCCTTTGAGAATGTGAACTAGTCTCACTGTTGGATAGTTCCTTGGAGCTTTATGCCCCTTCACTAGAGGAATCTTCATATGAGTCTTGGGTTTTGGCATGCCTCTTGGCTTCATGTCGGGCCTTCTTGGGAGTGCTTCTTCTTGCATTGCTACTTTCARTACCATGCCTATGTATCTCAAGTAGACTCTAGGTTTTCTCAGATTGGTGTTTGTTCACATTATTGGTTGTTGGTCCATGTTGTAMTTGTCTCTGTATATCTGATAGAATTTGCAATAGGACTGCATTAAATTTAGTCTATTTTTCATGTTCTTTCATCAGCCTATCATTATCGACCTTAAAGCTCTGCAGCTCTGCCATGAGACTTTTCACGGTCTCAACTAKATTTGGAGGGGTTTCTACCACTCTCCTTTCATCAGATTATTCTTCTTTGTTATCGGATCCCTCTCCCTATTCATGGTGTGTCACCATCCTTTCACTTATAGCTTTGTCTAGGAACCCACTGACTGGTTAAGTGTTGATGATCAACATTTTTTGTTAATTGATTATCCTTTAACTTATAAAAAACACATGTAATTTTAAAAAGAAAATAGCTTCATCATTAAGCACATAACAACGTCGTACAATTCGTTTTCAATCATGCAGAAGTAGCATACAGTCTCATCCCTCTTTTCAGCAATGAGGTTTAAATAAACTCTTATGGATAGTGATACAAGTACCTCATTCGTCTTGAGATTTAGATGTTATTTGTTCGCATAGTGAAATTCGTCGAATTCCATATGTTGGGTGAAATAGCAATTCATGAATTGTCAGATCAGAAACTCGATTCAAGACCCATCGTTGGATCCTGGAATTCATGGTCAAATACATGGTTGGTAAGTTATAATCGTGATCATTGATCACAATCGGATCAACGATCCTCATCATTATGTACTGTAGAAAAAAATAGTCATGGATCGTATACAAGGATCGACGGTTCAAATTAAAAGCACCCACTCAAGTTACATGTGAGTTAATAGAAGGCTAATCTGTGTTGGTAGTTTCGGAATATCCACTAAGGGACACATGGTGATTAATAAATCCACAACGACACTCTTGAGGGCGGTTTATTTTCACCTTCCAACCTCCCTCTATGCTATGCGAAAATACCTCTTGGCGAATGTGGTAAAGCGCTTAAAGAATTAAATGCTTGGTTATATGGTTAGGCATTATTAGGCCCTTATGAATAGGGTAGGGTAGTGTACCCTCCCCCCTATAAATTTCTAATAAAAAAAATTCACTCTTTCGTGAGCCCAAGCAAGCCAAGTGTAGTTTCCTGCTTTGATACCACTCTGTAAAAAACCCAACCCCCTAAGTACCCTTTTGAGGGATGGAGTATTAAAATTACACTTTTCTCAGTCATATCAATACCTCTTCTCGGGGGCACCATTGTCTTATGCTCATCAAGAGATTTCCAATGATCGTCATCATGCCCCAAACCAAATTCTAGATCAAAAGTTATGGCCTCCCAAAGTTATCGGGCCTCCATTGGCTCAAGGTCACCTTACTACCACGTGGCACCCCCATGGAATCTTAATAATCGTGCCATCCWACGTGGCATTTGTCGTTGGGCTTATTAAGTTCATGTGCCTAATCCTTTTACCTATCTTTGTCATCATYGAGGTTTTTCTCCCATGGAGCCCCACACATTTCAACATTAAAATTTTCAACGATGATCCTATATCGGGGTTGCGCTAGATCCCACTATCCCTAGGTCGAGCATCCTATGACTCTGGTCACGTTACCGATCCTAACCAATGCCCGACAAGTCCAATTTTTGTTCCCRGATGACAATACCTCTAGATCCAAYGATCCAGATATCATCGTCATCGTCTCCGACGATATCATCGATCGTGATCGTCTTTGGTGAGATCAACGGTCGTCAACTTTCCTCTCTAAAATTTCATCGAAACTCTTCCAACGTATGGCTGAGATCTCTCGATCAGTGGATCCAACKGTCTAGATCATGGTTTAAGACTTAAKGGCCTTTCTGGACCTCTGGAGCATTTGTGTCCCGTCATCCCCCCAAAAGGTGACACATGTCACCCAGGAACATCCTGGCTGCCTTAATAGCATGCCACATCACTCATGGCATCATCGTCCACTTTATTATTTGTAAGGGTTTTTAGATATCTATGGTGGAGATGAACTTTGACCTCTCATAGATCCATGGTTCTTGTTTTCACCAATTCACGTCATCGTTGGCATTAGGCACTTGTCTTAAGTGTTGCCATCCTTCCACCTCTTATGACAATACGACATGAATCTATGGTCCAAATTTCTCGAGGACAATCCCCGACAAATATAACGGTCACAGTTTACAATAAGGGACCAAAGGGCCTCCTCGTACATTGGGATCCACCTTCATCCCGATGACCAATCCCTTGGCCACACTTATCACTACCTGGATACGTTGGTTGTCATGTTGGCACCCTCATGTCATCATGACGTCGTCTCTCCTCTCCTATATCATCTAGTCACGAGAAAATCAATGGTGGAGATCAACTCTTGTCAACAGTAGATCAACTACTCTCATCTCTTCATCGATGCCTCCATTGTCATCGTCCTTCTTGGTCGATACATGACCTTGCCAATGTTTCAACTCTGACGAACGGCCCAAATATTCTCATATTTTCACCTACAAGTGTCAAATCCTCTCAAAACGTGACGTCATCTCTACATGACACGTGGTACCATTGCCACCTGACATGTGGCATTCACATTTCCCATAGAAGCTCACCTACAAGTGTCAGATCGTTATTCCATGTGGCACCATCTTTGCTAGACACGTGGCACCACCTGCATCATCACACATGGCACCATTCACGTCATCTGCTTGAATCTTCACATAAAGATTAATAGTCCAAATTGTCTACGAGATCCCTCACACCTTAGCAGACTGACGGTCTAGGTTGCATCTCAGAGCTTCCTCGTCGAAGTGTCTCCGATCAATTCCACTCTGAATAATGCTTCAGGATGGACAACCCATATCTCCCATCGGAGCTCCTCCAGTCCCAACACATCAATGGTTAGATCTTCCTCTCAGAGCTCCTCTNCATCTTGGAGATCTAACGGTAAGGATTTGGGACAAGTTCATAAGGTCTCTCAGCCCCCTTTTTTAGTATGACCCTTGGCCTTGGACCATTCCTTGGGAGACACCTATCACCCCCAAGACACACTGACGAAACATGTGTTATCCTCTAGTCATGTTGGTGGTCCATGTCAGCATGACACGTCAGTCTCACGTCTTCTCATTTCTTAGTCTCGTTTAAATGAGACCCACGGTGATCTATGGAAAACATTTATCGTGGGATTTTCCCCGATGGATGACCTAGATCGTCCCTTAGACTCCCCTTTTCTAAATGCCTCCACTTCAATATCCAAGGTCATTTTGACCATGGGACTCTGACCTCATCCACCACGACGGATATAATGGTCCATAATCTTCCATGAACACCTTCTGATAGATCAATGACCCTCGTTGATTTCAATGTGCATACTCCACGGGCTTCATATCTAGCTCCGAAGGAGGGTCAGGATCTCACCATTCTGCCAGATTGACGGTCAAGTTCATATCTCAACCCTGCTCTGACATAGGGCCCAGATTTAACCATCCTTCAAAAACAATGGCCACGATCCTCCAAAGAGAATTAGGGTTTTCCACTGGCTTAATGGTCGAATTAAGACTTAGCCACTTTCACGCAAGTATTTCTCCGAGTCCTTTACAAGTTTTACCAAGTCTCAAGGATGCTCACGCTTGTCCAAGGAACTCCATGGCTTTCCCAGGGTCCCATTTTCGAAGACTTATTGGTTTTGGGCGTTCCAACACTGCGATGTACATGTATACACACCAAGATATATATATATATATATATATATATATATATATATATATATAGTAGGTAAGGTGTCTCTCTACTTGAATTATTTTGGAAATTTGAGTTGTTTACCTGCTCAAGCAACTGTATAAGTTCATATCCTTTCCACATTTACTAGTCTCACAAGCTTTTCGTAGACATATACTTAAAGTTATTTCACTAAGAAAAGAGAGACTATATGAATTCACAAATACGAGACTTCTTGTGCAGATGTATAATTTATGCAAACACAGGACCATCTCCATACTTTCACAATCAAGTTTATAGTTCAGACATTCATATCCAAAATCATCTTACTGCCCATTCAACCATTCATGCATTCAAATCAATACACAGAAACAAAACATGTTACTTATCTACAATTTTTAAGATATGTTGGCTACTACTAAAGGATGAATCACTCTCGATCCAACCATAGGAAAAGCGGCACTTGCACTGCTGCAACTAGCCACCCCTGAGCCAGGGTACAATGCCATGAGAGGATTTCTAATATTCTGCAAGGTTTTATGGGAACTTCTACTGCCTCTGTATTTTCTCTTTTCTTCAAACCAGAGAGTTCTCCCTGTCTCCAGCACACAGTCCTTTTTTCCCAATCATGCCTCCCTTATGTCTGTCTTCCTCCTATTTTCGTGTAGTCTTCCCCAAGACCTTGTAGGTNCAAATACGAGACTTCTTGTGCAGATGTATAATTTATGCAAACACAGGACCATCTCCATACTTTCACAATCAAGTTTATAGTTCAGACATTCATATCCAAAATCATCTTACTGCCCATTCAACCATTCATGCATTCAAATCAATACACATAAACAAAACATGTTACTTATCTACAATTTTTAAGATATGTTGGCTACTACTAAAGGATGAATCACTCTCGATCCAACGATAGGAAAAGCGGCACTTGCACTGCTGCAACTAGCCACCCCTGAGCCAGGGTACAATGCCATGAGAGGATTTCTAATATTCTGCAAGGTTTTCTTGGAACTTCTACTGCCTCTGTATTTTCTCTTTTCTTCAAACCAGAGAGTTCTCCCTGTCTCCAGCACACAGTCCTCTTTTCCCAATCATGCCTCCCTTATGTCTGTCTTCCTCCTATTTTCGTGTAGTCTTCCCCAAGACCTTGTAGGTCATGACAATAGCTTCTTGATGATACTCTGCCCATCCTTCCTTAATTCTTGAGGAGACTACCCAGTTACTAACTTGACTGGAAATCAAGTTTCCTAGGGGAAGGATAGTTTAGGGTTTGCATTGTTTTTAATTTTACAAGGTATTGTCTGGCAGGGTCATTTCAACCAGTAATTTCCTCCCTCTTGCACCATTCCTCTCATGACATCGTAACCTGTGAAGGCCATCCCTTTAGTAGTAGTTCAAGTTTCTATGTTGCATTAATAATCAATATGCACATTACAAAAATAGATCAAAAGGTCCATTGTCTTTCAATGGTTACATAACATACCTATTCATAGTTTGGTTATGATAATACTTATATTTAAAGACTGGGGTAAACATGGGTGTTACACCTACCCCTCCCATAGGGACGTCTCTAGAACCTACAAAGTAGTCCACCACCACGTGCAATAAAGCATTCCGTACAAATTATATATGTGTGTGTGTGTGTGTGTGTGTGTGTGTGTGTGTGTGTGAGAGAGAGAGAGAGAGAGAGAGAAAGATACATTAGTACATACATTAGGTAATGTGTGTGAGAAAGATACATTAGTACATACAGTAGGTAATGTGTGTGAGAAAGATACATTAGTACATACAGTAGGTAAGGTGTCTCTCTACTTGAATTATTTTGGAAATTCGAGTTATTTACCTGCTCAAGCAACTGTATAAGTTCATATCCTTTCCACATTTACTAGTCTCACAAGCTTTTTGTAGACATATACTTAAAGTTATTTTACTGAGAAAAGACAGACTGTCTGAATTCACAAATACGAGACTTCTTATGCAGATGTATAATTTATGCAGACACAGGT
>JASDQU010238984.1:4934-19753 GCA_032191745.1 Picea mariana
AGATGGAAGCTACAACTCCCTGTGTTCAAGAACCCACTTGAACCTCTGAGGACAACAATCCTCCCTAGCACCTCCCAACCACCCTGATTATAAATCTTTGCTACTGAAACTTATTACAATGATACAATGTTCATTAATGGCTTACCAGTCTCATCACTGTTCTGATACACTGCTTTGCTCTGCTAGCCTCAATATCTTCCTACTCGGATTCTTCTTTGATATTTTTGTTCTTCTTCTTTGTCTCTGCATGCAAACCTCGTCTTCCTCTTCCTCTCTCAGATATCCATCTCTGTTCTATGTGCTACACATCTTCTATTCATTTTGGCTACTTCCCACAACATGCTTTTTCCCGTGTGAAATTACTCTCAACAAAAGAAACCCCCTCTTCTATGTTATGTGTGTATTTATTATCTCTGTGCACCTTCTGCATACCCCAAATTCTGCATGCATCCATCACATCAAATCATCTCATGATCATCATGGCAACTCTTCATCTTCTCTAGTAGTTCTTTTGCCTATGAGTTCATCATCAGTGGCCGTTATGCTGAGATTCCTTAGCCTCTTTGGCAGTCGAGACTGTTCATCTTCCCTGTCATTACCAAATCTCCTCATCATCACTGGAAATTACCTCGAGACTCTTCGTCTCCTCTGGAATTCATCCTACAACTCCTAAAATTCTCTGGCAAATGCAATCACTTCGTTTTGGTAGTTACTGAGAGAACCTCCATGCATTCATGTGTTTGGAGCCTTTTCCCTTTCTGAGAGATATACACAGTGGGAACTAGCTCTTCTGGCTAAGCCCCTTCCTTTGACATGACCATCGGCAGTGACCAAGTGCTTATTCAAAAGGGCGGTTTGCAATTTCACATTTCACGAGTTTGCTACGAGTCACTCTGACTCTTCCAACTCCCGATCAAAAAATAGAGCATAACTACACTAGCTCTTTCCCCTCACGTGACCACCGATGGTGACCACCAGCTACACCAACAGGCGCTTCAAAATTTATCACTTTGGGACAATGCGAACTTCGTGAATTCGCTCACCTATCTTCTCTGAATTCCTGATCCTCTAATCAACGAATTCCTCAGGACCAGATCTATAGTCCTCGATTCCCTTGCAATCAATGACTCAGATTAATTTCGTGACTTCACGTTTTGCAAGTTTTTGGAACTCCTTCCTCTAGAATTCCCGATCTGCGAAACTCCGAAATGGAGCCTAGCTGTGCTAGCTCCTTTACTTCTCTCCTGCTGATGTGACCACTAGCTGTGACCAGGGGCCAAGCAGGAGGGTGCTTCACAATTTTGTGACTTTGCGGGCCTTTGTTGTGCTTGATCAATGATCCACGATCCTCGGTGATCCGACGGCTATCCTCCGCTCTGGGACTTCAGCCTTCGGGACTTTGGGGGAGTGTTGATGGTAAAAATCCCAAAGCAAAACTCCTGGAGTGACATAACTATTGTGTCACTCGATGACGTTTCATGATCTGAGTGGTTGCCACGTGTCACTCAGATTCGTAATATTCACGTACTTGAAATGTCGAATCATCTTGAAACTTGTCCCTGTTTGATTGTGCCACATGTCCTTTCTGATGTAGTCTGCCACCTGTCCTTGCTGATGTGGTCTGCCATATTCACCTCCTGGATCTGATGACCCAGATTAGTCCTCGATCCAACGGATCAGATCATATCATGATTTCATGTTTCACGAGTTAGAAGGTTAGAGAAATTCCTTCCTTTGACTTTCCAATCAACGAAATGATGATCTCTCACCATGTGTCCTTTGGATCGAACGGTCCCCAAGATTTTTTGTTTTGCGATATCTATGGATTTCTTGACACAGTTCTCCCAATTCATGATTATGTGAAACTACTCATCTACTGCCATGTATCCTCTTTGACGATGGACGGTCCCCCTTCTTTCGGGACTTTGTAAGCCCACTTCACCTTGCACTTAATGATCATGCACGTTCTTCTGGATCCAAGGATGGTCAGTCCTCGCGCTCAGATTTGACGCCTGAGATCTGTTCTCCTTCTTTGCGTGCTCCTCCTGTCTGGACTCTGATCTGACAACCATCGGGGATTCAGGATGGGTGATCCAACGATCACTGTTTCTTTTCCTCCTGAGCTTACGCATCCTTCCAACTTGGAATAATTTATAAGTTTCAAAGGTTGTGCAACCTTTTCTCATCATGCGATTCCTTCTCTTGGTCCTCGGCTACACTTCTGGAAAGCACAAGGCACTATCTCTTCTGAGCTTTGATCTCTTCTCTAGCTTGCTCTTCTGTGTCTTCACTGTTGTTCTTGTGTCATCGACCTTGCGCTGTTGATCTTGCCATCAATGATAAGTACACCTCTTCCTGAAAACATGCCAACACCTTTATGATATTTTTACAAGGCATGAGAATGCATATCTTGATGAACTTGTCAAGTACCACAGATAAATAGTCATGTCCATTCTAGGTTGTTGGAAACCCTCCCACAAAATCCATGGAAATGATTGCCCAAGGTTGAGTGGGTATAAGTCAGGGATGGTATAGACCTTTCTTCCTGTTATTGGGCTTGTTGCTACAACAAAGTATACATCCTCTAATATATTGTGCTACAACTTGAATTTTGGGCTAGTATACATACCTCTGTAAATCAACAACTATCTTCCCAAAAAAAAAATGTCTTGCAACCTTGGAGGTGCGAGCCTCTCTAATAAGTTGCAATCGTTCACCTTTAGGGACACAAATCTTGTCGAGCTTGTAGAGTAAACCATTCTGGAATTGATATTCGTTATTTTTGTCACCTTCTTCTATATGAATTTGGCCTTGTAACTACTAAAACACTGCCTTGAAGTCCTCATCTTCTATGTATGCCTCTTTGTATGCATCATGGAAAAAAGTCTCCATAAGCATTATATTTCCCAAAGTTGTAATCTTGAATGTAGGTGGCGATGAAAGCATGTCTACCAACTTGTTTGTGTTTCCCTTCTTATACTTGATGACTAGATGAAATTTTTGTAAAAACCCCATCCACTTGTAATGACTGGTTTGTTGTAGCTTACTCTGGTCTTGTAAATAATGGAGTAGTTGGTGATCTATGTGGATGATGGTGTCCTTTCCCATCAGATAGTGATTCCACTTCTTGACAGTTTGAAATAAGGCATAGAGTTCATTGTCATAGGTAGGGTAGTTGAGAACCACCCCATGAAATACTTCATAATGATAGCAGATAGGCCTTCCTCCCTGCATTAGTATTGCTCCCATGGCATACCCACTCGGATCTGTCTCCTCTTCAAAGATATTCTACAATTTTGGTAGTGTGAGCACTGGTGCTTGACTAATATTTCTTTTCATCTCATCAAATTCCTTCTACTAATTCTTCCCCCATTGGAAACTCTTACCACTCACTGTTATGGTGTGGAGTGGTGCAGTTACCACTAAAAATGAAGCTATTAACTTCCACAAGTATTGTGATTCCCCAATAAAACTTCTAACTTCAATGACATTTGTAGGAAATGGACATTTCCTGATGGCCTCAATATTTGTAGGATCTATCTTGAGCTCCCCTCCATCAATCACATACCCCAAATACACCAAAGAATGCAGAGGAAACTCACATTTCTTGAGATTGGAAAAAAACTGGTGCTTTTTCAGAGTCTCTCACACCTGCATAAGATGTGAGATGTTCTCCTCCCAGGTAGAGATTTAAACCAATATATCATCCATATAAAAGATAACAAATGACTCTAGAAAAGGGTGTAAAACATCATTCATTAGTCTCATAAATGTAGTTGGTGCATTTCATAAACCAAATGGCATAACCAACCACTCGTACAAACATTTCCTTGTATTAAAGGAATTATTCCAGGTATCTTCTTATTTGACTCATACCTGGTGATATCCTGATTTCAAATCCATTTTAGTGAAGTACTTATCATGTTGCAACTGGTCTAATAGATCATCAATCCTTGGAAAAGGGTACCAATTCTTCTGTGTAATCTTGTTCAATTCCCCGTAATCGATACACATTCTCCAAGTCCCATCCTTCTTAGGAACACTTATGATGGGTGGCCCACAAGGTGAGGTACTTGGTCGAATCACACCCTGCTACAACAACTACTACAATTGCTTCTTCACTTCATTTTATTCCAAAGCAAACTATTTGTACAAACCAATATTCGACAATGGGTAGTATGAAAACAACTGTATTTCATGCTCCACTTCCCTCTTGGGTGGTATCCTTTTAGGCTCATGGAAAACTCCTTTGTATGCATGTAAAAACTCCTCCAATTAGTGTTTATATTCTTTAGTACACCCATTCAGGGACGCCTTTACTCTTATTGACTCATCATTAGACTGATTTTCTATTAAGAATATATATATATATACCATATTTTGTAGAATGCCAAGGATTTTTCGATAACATGCTCATTTAAGAGCTCAACATAGCACTTGCAGTAATTGAACTTGGATGGGGGGGAAACACCCATTCAACAAAAACTACTCGGGCTAAACCTAATTGATAGTAAAACATGTTTCTTATTGGAACTAACCAAGTTCTTGGTTTGGTTGGAACTTACAAGTGAGATCTTTGACTTTCCTTTATGCACGTTGATGATGTAGGACTTACCATCCTTCATCAATTAGTATTGGTTTTCTCTCCACATGAATATTTCATCCCTCATATACATGTAGGGGATTCCAAACAATATTCCACATACATCAAGGGGAACTACATCCAATTCCACTTTATCAATAAAATCAACAATTACAACAAATTTAATCTTACATTGCTTCATTACCTTTATATCTACCTCCTTGTTTACCCAATATAATGGATAGGGGATAGGATGATCATGAACCTCCATTCCAAGCTTGTTGGCTAGATCCACTGCTATGAGATTAGTCTGTGAACCAAAGTTGAACAAATCATCTATCTTGGTCTTCTTGACCTGAATCTTGATGTGGAAGAGCTTGGTCATTTCCTTCTCTTCCTGGTGATGAATAATACTTAGAGTCACCTCCTTCTACAAAGATGTGCATACAATATTTTCATCCACATTTGAGTTAATTTCAACCTGATTGCTCGAATCTGTGGCTAGAAGGTTCCTTTTATTTTCGTCCTTCTTGTGGTTATTTGGGTTCAACTCTGGATGTAGTTTACAACCTTTTTCCTTGGTGTGGCCATCAATGTTGCAATGATTGTAGTGGTTACCAATATCTTTTCACTGATGTGTAGTGGTTGTTGTCTTCTTATATTTCCCCCCTTTCCACTTCTTCTTCCCCACCTAGGAAGCTTACTAGTGCTCTTTCTACTTAGAACCACTTGTCTACCCCTTCTTTTATCCTATGTTTTCCAGGTACTGTGGCTATACACATACCTCATCCACTATCCTTAGATTGAATGGAATCACCTTAGTTCGTAGATGTAATACCCCTAGAATGAACCAACAAATATACATATGAATGTAATTGTACTTTACTTATAAGATGATGAGCTGAAGTAACAAAATCCTTGGTTTGGTGTTGTGCGCATTAAGTCAATGCGCGTGGTTTTCATAACAAAAAAGTGAGCGCATTTTATAAAATAATATAGTGCATAGATTAATGCACATAGTGCACACCTATGGAAGTGCACAGGAATGGCACACTAGAAGAGAAACATCCGAAGTTTACAACATGCAAGGAACATCGCACTAACAAAAGAGACTTGCATAATGGTGCATACTTCAATATTCAATGCACACCAGCTTAGTGCATAGTTTTTGGAGATCAGTGAAATTTTGTATATATATATCCTGATGTAATGCACACCTGTGTAAGTGCGCGAGGGTGGCGCACTGAAGAAAGAGTGCGCACTACCCAAAAGTTCCACATGCACCAGTTTTAGTGCGTGATCTGTGTATTTTGAGGCTGGTGAGCCTGGATGCAAAATATCAGTACTTCTGTACTGAGATTGTAAATGTAATCACATGCCAATATAATGAAAATACATCCCTGCAGTAGAATGACCATGTAAAAGAGAATGGGGGGATTAAAATCCACTAGTTGAGGTTAAGGGGGCTAGGTTAAAGGGGATTAAACCCAAAAAGGAATATTATATTAATATTTCTTAAAAGTATAAAGCAAGTATATATTATTTTATCCTAAGTCCTAAGGAGGGGACAAGTGGCTGAAAGCAGTTCTCAACGTGACAGGTGTCAAGTTGGGAACATGCATCCAAATATTTTGGACTTAATACACTTTTCTGATCATTCGATCATGATTCAGGAGGAGGAAGTTGTGAGCATGACCCGACGACTTTGTCATAGAATGAGGATTGTTCTGTCATTAAACCTGGATGTTACTATGATCGATATTATGCTATTATTTTCGTAGATACCTGTATGTTTTTTGTCTTGGAAAGTTACCCTGAAGAGATGGGTTGTCAGGCCTGTGAGACGTTGCATTCTCTCCAGGTAGGAGAATTGCTGGGAGTTACTTCTCGAGGTGACAAACTACAGCGACAAGGATTTGAGATTTCATGTATAGCCTATTACTAAAGCCCTGTTAGGGAAGTGGGGTAGCCAAAGGGCTGTTGAGCAGAGAAGGGGCACACTTCCTGGGGTGGGATATGCATGTGGGGAATGAGAGACTGTAGGCTGTCAGTGTGAATTGGAATATGTGATGGACTTTCCTAGAATTGAGTCACCTCTGACTGAGTTACCTATGACTGAGTTCCTATTGAGTGAGATACTTTAACCTGGTTGGGAACCCTTACCCAAGTGGAGTTTAGCCCTAGCTTGAGGGTGACCCATTGTTGAGATTTATGAACAGTATGTTCTAAGGTTGGGAGGAACGTGGAAGGTCTTCACGCAGTTGGTGTCATTTATTCAAAGATAAGTACCAATTTGTGTTTTTAATCATCTTTTGCAGTAATTATTATACATTGGCTTTCATAGGTCTATGTTGTTTATGTTGCATGTATATTTATGTTATGAATATGTATGTAGTTGTGTATTGCAGTGTGTAGTTTTATGTTTTAATTATATCAAAGTTAGTTTCAGAGCAATTTTGGTTGAATTGTTGGTGATATGGTATCAGGGCTGATGACAAGAGAAGTTTTGATGGAATTTTTCCAACCTGGGTGGTCGGATATGTGACAAATTGGTATCAAAGAACAAAATTTTTAAATGACATTGCCTAGTAGGTGGTTGGGGATGTTACAAATTGGTATCAGAGCCCAATTTTCAACACTGAGCCTAGATGGGCCGAGTTAAAATCATGCCAAAGTGGATTTTCATGGAGAATTGAATCCGGGAGTGGCCAAATTTTCAGTTACAATGCGTCCATGACAAAAATTGGAAGTAATCGAAGGGAATTGGGTAAAATCCCCAATTTCTCTTATTAAATTCATGAAGAATTTTGGGAATTTTGGTTAAGTGATGAGATACTCTTGATTTTAATCCCTGTTTAATGAAATTCAAATAGTAATTGATCAAATTTGAAGTTACAGGGAAACCGCGATAGATTGAGCATAATTGTTTGAATAAGGTACACAATTCCTAAAGGAATTTGGAAGAATTTGCACTAGAAATGTCAACCAGTGGCACACACAAGAATTTGTTGTTCCAAAGGTTGAATTTGGATGCACTGGAGTGAAATTGAACAAATTTCATAGTTGCAGAAAGTCCATGGTGGAAATTGGGTGACCTTTGAGATAAAGCCCCAGTTTCTACATCAAAATCTATGAAAAATCACTCAAGTGTCGAGAATAGTGTGTGCACTAAGTAGTAATGATGCACAAAAAAATAAAGGTGTGCACATGTGCGCATTAAAATTGAGTATTGTACCATGCATAGTCAGTGATGTGGAAAAATACTATTGCCCAGGTGTGCGCGATAAAATTTGGGTGTGGCGTAGAAAATAAGGGTGCACATGATATGTACGATAAGTTTTGGCACTACGTCATGTATAACAGGTGGCGTGCATAGAGTATAATTGCAAGGTAAAGCATGCCAAATTTTTCATCACAAGGTGCAATCTTTTGTTTCACAAGTAATAATGTGTAGCACAAGATGTGCGCTTGGAATATTGGTAGAACGCAGTTTGAATTGCTGGTGCACGTGCAACATTGGTATATTGTGCGTGCATAATCACGTCACCAGAAGGTATAATTACTGGCACGAAATGTGAAAACACAAAACCCTGACATGGTGTGGTGTAGTACTTGTAGTGCGCACATCGTATTGGTGTGTGACACAGAAGTTGTTCTCAATGGATATTAGCGCGCGACAGAAAACTATACACATTGGTTAGAAGTGCACGGTGCATGCGTTACATTTTAGTGCTGCGTGTGTAAAACTGGCACATGCTAGTTATGAAGTTATAATTCAGAAGTAGAGCATGCGAAGTTGATTGAACAATTAATTTTCCAAGAAATCAGAAGAAAGAATTATGATGTCGTATGGAAACAAATTTGTACATCATTTCATGATTTTGTTAAATTGTTAGCCTAACAAATTTTGTTGGTTGCACATTTTGTAGAGTTAACAACATTAGATCATAACAGGATCAACACAAGTTTAGAATCATGGAAGATATGTAAGAAATTTATAGCCATGAAGAAGAGCTCAGAGGAATGTATGTACATATGGGTAATGAAGGTACAAATCCAAATGGACACGGAGAAGGTAAGGAATAAAGCATGAACTTGGTGGAGACCATAAAAAATTTGCAATGGGATGTCCTGAGTCATAAAGATGATAATGAGAGGCTTATGAAATCCAAATAACAACATGAAGACTTTAACATCAAGTTGACGCAGAGTTTGGACATAATTGAGAATAAGATGGATAAGAAAACTGAGTTAAGCAGATCAGGGAGCCATAAGTCTCATGGTAAGAGGGGAATAATAGTGCATAGCAGAAGTGTTAGTAGGCATCACCATCAGTCTCAAAGACATTCAACTAGGAGAGTGCACAATAGTGCAAGTCCATCCCTTGTCAAGAAGAAAAATAAGAAGTCTGGAGTGGATGAAATTCAGGGAGAAATGAACAAAATCAAGCCTCCTACCTTTGATGGTGAACAAAATAAGGATGAGGATGTTGAGGCATGGCTGCTGAGTATGAGAAAGTATTTTTAGTTGCATAATTACTCTTCAAATGTAGAAGGAATAATTTCTATTTATTATCTCAAAGGAAAAACATCAATGTGGTGGGATCAATATGTGCAGGTAAAACACATTGATGAGAAGAAGGTGACTTGGAGGGAATTTAAGAGGTATTTTCAAAGGAAATAATTGATTAAGAGATACCATGACAAGAAAATGAAGGAATTATTTGAAATCAAGCTTGGGAGGATGACCATAGATGAGTATGAAAGAAGTTTTTTAGAATTGATGAAATATGTTTCCTTCATTAAAGATGAGAAAGTTAATATTCAGAGATATTTGAGTGGGATGCCATCATTTATCAGTGACATAATACAATATGATGACCCAAAAAAATTGGAGGAAACAATAAGAAGGGATAAGTGCCTTTATGATCAACAAAAAGGGAAGGCATCTTACCAAAAATCTTTGGAAGAAAAGAAGAAAAGAAAGATGGAACAGAGGAAGAAGGGGACTAAGCCACCATTATTCAGAAATAAATATTAGGAACAACCAATTTCTAAGGAATCCATAATGAAAAATCCATTAGGGAAAAGACCAAGGAAACCACCTATTCAATGTTGGGTTTGTAAAGGAGATTACATGTACAGAGATTTCCCTCACAAAAGTGAAAGAGTGAGGACTATTCACAATGCGCAGTAAGATGAAACAATGTAGGACATGGGCAGAAGTGTACCTAAGATCTATGAATCCTTGGACAACAAGCAAGCTGAATTCCAGTTGCATATGATTGAAGTGGAATGTAAGGTTAATAACCAAACCATTGCCATTTTAATTGATCCAGGAGATATTCATAGTTATCTAGATCCTAATATGGTGGAAAGATTTCAATTGTCAAGAAGAAAGATTGGAAAACCTTGGATGGTGAAGCTATCTACAGGAGATAAAAGGAAGATTAATGAGTTGTTCAAAACATGTCCAATGAACATGAATGGAATGAACACCAGGGTAGATTTGAACATCATACCTTTAGGTTCTTATGGCTGCCTAATTGGTATGGATTGCTTGGACCAACATCATGCTATCCTAGGTGTTATAATAAATCATTTACTTGCTTGGGTGAGGAAGGTGAATTAAGGACAGTGCAAGGGATTCCAAGAGAAGTAAGTGTTAGAGAAATCTCAACCTTACAGCTGAAGAAGAGTTACAAAAAAGGGTGCCAAATATTTGCAACGCATATGGAAGAGACACCTAAGGATAAAGTGTAAAATAATGAAGATTGTGCAGTCCTGAAAGAGTTTGAATATGTATTCAAGGAGATACTGCGATTTCCACCTAAGAGAGATATTGACTCTTCCATAAATATGATACATGGAGTAGCTCCAATATCTAACACTCCTTACAGGATGAGTACACCTGAACTGAAGGAATTACAAATGCAACTTGAAGAGATTTCAAAGAAGGGATATATACGCCCAAGTGTCTCACCTTGGGGTGCCCCAGTATTATTTGTGAAGAAAACATATGGAGCCTTGAGACTTTGTATTGACTTTAGGAAGTTGAACAAAGTAACTGTGAAGAACAAGTATCCTTTGCCAAGGATAGATGACCTTTTTGATTAGTTGAAAGATGCAAAAATATTCTCCAAGATTGATCTCAGATCAAGCTATCATCAGGTATGAATTAAAGAAGAAGATATCAACAAGACTACTTTCAGAAAAAGGTATGGACATTATGAGTTCACAATAGTTCCATTTGGTTTAACGAATGCACCAGCTGTCTTCATGTGTCTCATGAATGATGTATTCAAGAATTACTTGGATAAGTCTTTCATTGTCTTCTTGGATGACATATTGATATACTCTAATTCTAAAGAAGAGCATGAGAAGCATTTGAGAATGGTGTTACAAATATTGAGGGAGCATCAGTTGTATTCCAAGTTCAACAAGTGCTCATTTTATAAGAAGCACATTCATTACTTGGGCCATATTATTTCAGAGGAAGGGATACCGATAGATCTTGAAAATATAAAGATCATTGAGGGATGGCCAACACCAAGGAATGTCTCGAAAGTGAGATCATTCATGGGCCTTGTAGGTTACTACAAGATATTTATTGAATGATTCTCAAGAATTGCACACCCAATCATTTATTTGCAGATGAAGGATGTGAATTTTGAGTGGACACAGGATTGTGAAAGAAGTTTCCAACACCTAAAGAATTTACTAACAAGTGCTCCAATACTGAGGATTGTTGATCCAACTGAAGACTTCATTGTATGCACTGATGCATGTAAAGAAGGACTAGGTGGAGTCCTTAGTCAGAATGGGTATGTGGTGTGCTATGAATAAAGGAAGTTGAAGGAGCATGGAAGACACTATGCAACTCATGATTTAGAGTTGGAAGCCATAGTGCATGCCTTGAATATGTGGAGGCACTACCTCATGGGAAATATATTTGAGTTGAGGACATATTACTATGGTCTGAAATACTTGTTTGGAAAACCAACTCTAAATGCCAACCAAAGCAGGTGGTTAAATATCCTCAGTGAATATGATTTTGATATAAAACGTATAAAATGTAAAAATAACAACATGGTTAATGCACTCAGCAGGAGGGTGCATGAGATGCATTCTAAAACCATTAGTATGTGTCAATCAAACTTGAAAGACATAATTCTAGAAGCTGCAAAATTAGATCAGAAATACATGGAGTTAAGGGAAAAACCACAACAAGGTAATTTACAGCAGAATGTTGAAGACTATAATATGGAAAATGATGAAATACTCATGTACAGAGGCATAATTTTTGTGTCAAATTACCGGGAATTGAAGAATCTGATATTGGGATAAATGCATAATGTACCTTATGCTGGACACCCAGGTTACCAGAAAACTATTGCAGCTGTCAAGAGACAATATTATTGGTCAGGCATGAGGAAATAAATTGTTGATTTTATTTCCAAGTGTTTTGCATGCCAAAAGGTCAAGGCTGAGCATAGACACCCAAATGGTTTGATACAACCATTTCCCATTCCCGAGTGGAAGTGGGGAGTGGTAATAATTAATTTTATCACTAAATTACCGAGAACCAACAAACAACATGATTCTATCATGGTAGTGGTGGAGATGTTCGACAACACAAGTATTCCAACAGAGGATGGACACCTTCAGTAACCACTCACATAACTAGATCAAAGATCAACACACCAATGTTGTCATGTGGTAAAAACCCTACGGGGAAACATCCACGGACCTAACCAACGCGATCGCTTGGAGCAGTGTATTAATGCAAAAGAAAAATATTACAAAGATATTTCACAAGAGAGTTTTGCACAATCGATCATCAACAAATGACCCTCCATTCATTTTAAATAGAGATCATGGACCAATTGGGTGTTAAGCCATGGATCAATGGTCGTTAATATCGAGGAGAATATGAACTATCAGATCACTCTATGTCGGGAACATATCGTGACCGTCGGATTTCCTAAATACAAATGCATACTAAATAAACACACTAAGAAACACACTTTTACCTAATGACACATTAGACCAAGTAGATCTTAATTAACTCCTAAGTGTCTAAATATCCTAACATCGCCCCTTAATAACAACTTGGGATAGGATTGAAGGATTTACAATAGTGACACAATAGGAGAAAGAAGGAGACATTTGAGCCTATCCCCCCTTAATGAAAACTTCTTGAACTCCTAACATAGATCGAAGTTTTGAAAACTTCACTTCTATAAGAGACTTTGTGAAAATATCTGCAACTTGATCTTCTATAGGGAAAAAGAGCACTTCAATAACATGATCATGAATGAGCTTTCTGATGAAGTGCATGTATAGCTCAATGTGCTTGTTGCACTGATGTTGAACTGGGTCTTTGGTGAGCTTGATGGCACTCTGATTGTCGCACCAAAGGCTGGTCAAATGATACTACTGAAATCCAAACTATGAAAGGATCTATCGAAGCCACAAGGCTTCCTGACTAGTATTTACTATTGCTCGGTACTCTGCTTTTACTAAACAAAGTGCAATAACATGTTGTTTCTTACAGGTCCAAGTGACAGGTCTGAAACCAAGGCTGAAAACATAACTTGTAGTAGACTTTCGATCATCAAGGTTTCCGACCCAATCTGAATCAATGAAACCAACCAATAAGGCAGTCCCCCTTGAACTATAATGTATCCCAAATTGAAATGTACCACATACATAGAAAAGTTTCCTTTTAGCTTCTTTCCAATGGCTTTCATGGGGTGTTTGCATATACCGGGCAACAAGAACAACAACAAAGGAAATATCAGGATGGGTATTAGTAAAGTATAAGAGGCTACCGACTAACTAACGGTACAAGGTTGCATCAACTTTGAGAGAAGTACAGGTGGCAACAATCTTGAGTCCAGACTAGAAGGGAGCAGGGGATGGTTTACAATCGTCCATGTGAAAGCGATGAAGAATGTCACAAGCATACTTAGACTAGGAAATAAAAATTCTTTCATTGGTTTGCAAAACTTGGAGGCCAAGGAAATAGTGCAAAAAGCCTAAGTCTGTCATTTCAAATTTCTTCTTAAGGTTGGTTTTCACATGGTTTAAAATTTTTGAGTCACTACTAGTAAGGATAAGGTCATCAACATAAAGGACAAGGATTATGAGATGGATTCCTACTTTCTTGGTATAGACATTAGGATCAGAATGGAATCTAGAGAATCTAGTGGCAACAAGAAAGCTGCCCATTTTGGCATACCAAGCTCAGGGAGCTTGCTTGAGACCATAAAGAGATTTCTTAAGGCGACAAAAAAGGCTAGATTCATTCTGGACATAGCCAAGAGGTTGTTCCATGTAGATTTCTTCTTGCAAATCTCCATGCAAGAAGGTGAATTTTGCATCCATCTGATGGATCTCCCATTTATGTGAGGCAACAAGGGAAAGAACAAGGTAGATGGAATTCATTTTGGCTACAGGGGAAAAGGTTTCATTATAGTCAATTCCTTCAACTTGGGAAAATCATTTCGAAACTAACCGATCCTTGTGTATTTCAACACTTCTATCTGATGCATACTTAGTTCTGTAGACCCATTTACATCTGACAAGTTTTCTTCCTTTTGGAAGAGGTACAAGATCCCAAGTATCATTTTCCATTAAAAAACGATACTCTTCATTCATTGTTGTATCCCAATCTGGTTGACCTGAATCTTTTGCAAATGTCTCTGGATCATGAGTCTCTGAAAATTTATCCAAAAGAGAAGAAGCTCGTTGGAACTATGAACGTGTCCGACGCTGATCTAAAGGATTAGTGACAAGATCACCAACTGCTTCTCGTGTTGAAAAAACCCATCTAGGAAGCGGTGGAGTTGATGCTGGTTCAGGTTCAAAGGACTCATCTGGAGGAAGGTGAGAAGGCGGAGGTGGATTTTAATCCTCACTGTCATCATCTGAAGAAGAAATCAGAACAGAAGAAGGCACAAATGTCGGATATTTCTCACAGACTGAAGAAGGCACAACCACTGAATTAGGCTCACAGGCCAAAGAATGCACAAATGCTGAATTAGGCTTACAAGCCAAGATATTTTCATCAAATTTAACATCTCTTCTAATAATAATTTCATTACAATGTGATTGAAGAAGTCTATAACCTTTGACATCTTTAAAATAACCAACAAATATACACTTCTCACTTTTAGGCTGCAATTCTTTCCTTTTCTCATCAGGAATGTGAGCCCATGCTATACTCCCAAATA
>JASDQU010238984.1:20888-33568 GCA_032191745.1 Picea mariana
CTAGAAGGTGAGGCTACTCAACTCTATTTTCTCTAGTATGGAAATAATGCAAGTACAAAGGAGAAGACACTCTCTATGGAGTTACCTTAGACTTGTGGCCTATTAGGTTGCTACAAAACATTAACCGCCTCTACTATGCTCTCTAATTTCCCACTTCCAATTGCTCTGCTAAGCTATGGAACAAAATACAACAGTATATAATGGAATCCCTTATCCTCCTAGTGGCCTAGTATTTAACATAGCCCAATAGCCATCTAGGGGTAGGTTTTTGACTTCCTCAACCCTCAATTGTGATAGAGATTTGAATCTTCTAGAATCTTCTTAAAATTACATACATGTCTAGCCCCATATGCATGAGTAATCGGGACTGACGTGGCATCCTCTTGTACCATTGTGGTCAACATGGTATGTCAACTTGCGAGATGCATAACTTTTGCATACGAGCTCCGATTGACACAAAAACTACACCGTTGGAAAGGTCTCAGAGTGTAGAATACCGTCAAGGGGGTATACACAATTTTTGGACAATAGAACCCTTAAAAGGTTGTTTAATTCCTAAAACTGGCTTTAGAAGGTTTCGTACCCCAATTTTCCAAACTTGGACCTACCACTAAAATGGCCTTGCAAGCTGATTCCTCCATTTTTTTCCATTCTAAAAGCATCGAGATACATGAAAAATAATATAATGATCCAATCCAGATCAAATACACAACCTAAGAGTTCCATATTTGTTTTTCAAATATAATATAAGAAAATATGAAAATAACAATTACCATAAATTCATTTCATAGTAAATCTTTTTTTTTTAAACACTTGAAAAAAAACATTACAACCATAAATATAAACTCCAAATAACTCAAATTCCATGAATATTCATTTGGGTAATGAAGAAAAATCACATTACCTTGAAATGTCATATTCCAAGCACAAATATATATATATATATATATATATATATATAGGTGTATGGTCATACACATGGGCATTTCCAAACTTACCTAAGATAATATAAAAAAAAATAAAAAATAAAAAATAAAAATAAATAAAAATAAATAAATAAATGAAAAAAAATGTGATATACACATTGGCATTTATAAACTTACCCAAGATAAAATGATTGATATCATGATAAATCATTTACAAGTTTTCTTTGTAGATTGCTTCAAATTCAAGATTGGAATATACTCTTAAAACCTTTTTTACTAACTCTGAACTTTAAAAGAGAGAAACAACCATGTAGTGGTCTTAAAACCTTTTTTACTATGAACTTTAAAAGAGAGAAACAACCATGTAGTGGTTTTGTTAAAAAAATGCTTTTGTGACTTGTGAAACATATCTTCTATATTGTAATTTCTCAAATTAAATAAATATTTTGTAACTTGTGAAACATATCTTCTATATTGTAATTTCTCAAATCAAATAGATGTTGCTAAACTTTTCAATAAAAAAGGATTTGAATAGAAAGTATCTACTTTACTAGAAACTTATCATGATGTTTTTTAACAGGGCCATGGCTAGGATGAATACCTTTGTTGCATGTTTTTTAACAGGGCCATATAGCGTGAGTTAAAGGTTGCACAACATGGTTTGCAATTGGTCAAGAAAAAACATGACACAACAATTGTTACAAACAACATTTGATTGACATACATGATATTTTAACAGTGAAATTGCATATATGATTTATTCAATGAAAAAGTGAAAATGGTACAATGCTAATATGTATGGGGTAAAAGTGTGTGATGAGAACTCAAAATGTATGTAAGCTTGTTTGACATAGAGTACAATCACCAATGTACATTCACACGTTAATAACTTATGTATTATTATTGTAAATGCTCTCAAAAGATATGTGACTTATTTGTATTTATGTAAACTTAACAACAACTATAAATACACAATTAAATTAGAGAATGTGAATTAAAACCGGTACAAAAGATAGTTAGTAAAAGAATGATTAATGAAATTGGAAAAGATCAAACAACTATAAATATATAATTAATTAAATTAGAGAATGTGAATTAAAACTTACAAAAAATATAGTTAATAAAATAATGATGAATGAAATTGGAAAGGATCGAAGCATTGTGAAAACACTCTCTAGTCATGTGAGAGAACTATTGTGCATTGAGTCCAACCTTGTAAGGATATTACAATATGGAAAAAAGAGAAAGAAAGTCTAACATATGTGCAAATATGTCTATGTAAGGCTTCCCAAAATTTGAGAACATTATAACTCTAATTGTATGAGAGAATTAACTCCAATTGTATATGAGAATTATTGTATGAGCCCAACCTTATAAAGATTAAAATTTGATATCTACTTATTTGAATAAATGTGATTGATTATTTTTATTTAACTCCAATTGTATGAGAGAATTATTGTATGAGCCCAACCTTATAAAGATTACAATTTGATATCTACTTATTTGAATAAATGTAATTGATTGTTTTTATTTTATATATTTAATTATAATTAAAAAAATAAAATAAATAAAAACATCATGTTTTTTCTAAACAAAACTATTTTCAAATAGTGTTCAATTCAATTGGATCATGTACTAATACTAATCAAGATTCAATTGGTTGGTCTCTAAGTCTCAACAAAAAAGATTATTTAAAGTTTTCTTTCCTTTTTGAAACTACTGAGAAGCTCTTAAATTCGAACTTCAATATCATTTCAAAGTTCAATTCTAAGTTCGATTTTGGATTTTTTCTTTTATGAGCTGAAAAGTCTTAATGATCAACTATTAAATATGTTGTTGGATCCAATTGGTGCTCTAATCATTCATTTCAAAAAATTAAAACCCTTTCTTTTGGATGACCATAATCTTTCACAAAGATCAAAATTATTGATTGATGAAGGAACAATTTCACCATTTTTTTTGAATAAGATACTGATTTATCCATTGATTATTGAATTATTCGATAATGAAAAAAATCCATTAGGATAACTATATTGAATAGATCGGTCGATGAAAATATTTGTCCATCGGTAATGGAAATTGCATTAGTGGGAATATAAGATGAAACATCTCCAGCTTGAGTCTCAACTATTGGTAGAGCGGTAACACTCCCCTCATCTATCTATTTTGATCAGGGTGTCTCTGTATGTACATATACATATGTATCTGTCAATATCCATGTATCCATATACATAGATATTGACATCTTACCAGGAACCAGATTTAAACTGATGCCACAAGGATTTTTAGTCCTCTGCTCTACCAACTGAGCTATCTCGGCTCTTTCCTGTGGATCATCCAGGTACAGGGTTTTCACTTGTGTCAACTAAAAATAAGGAAAAAACCGTTTTTCTAGTTTTGAGAATGATCTTTATTATTTTCAATCTGGAAGTCACTAATATGAGAAAAAATAGACTGCGACTGAATAATTTCCAAATGATTTCATCTATGTGGATCATCTATCACATAATGAATTGATAATATGAACAAATTATTATCTAATCAACTCAACTTGTCATAAAATGGATGCACAGATTCATGTTCTAATTTCTTCTGTTCATGAAGAAATAAAATAGTGAGGTAAAAGAATCGAGAAGTGAGAATGGATTCGAACTAATGGAATTGGAGAAAATAGATCAATCGTTTGGGAATGAACCTAGGTGAGGATAGAGGGACTTGAACCCTCACAGTCTATAAAGCCAACGGATTTTCCTCCTACTGCAATTTGCATTGTTGTTGACATTGACACGTAGAATTGGACTCTATCTTTATTCTCGTCCAACCATTTATTCAAAAACTTATTCAATTCTCTATCTAGAGTAGAGAAGTTCATAATTGGATTACTTAATGTCAAATCAGTACTTCAACTCAAATATTGATTTCATAGTATATTATGAACTATCTGGTAGGTTAGTTTATTACCAGGTAACCATATGCTCTTACTTGCATCGAATGCTGGACCACTTGTTGAAGATATGAGTACATTGAAACCATATAAGGTCTTACCATGAGAAGATTTTATCCACTGAGAAAATATGGGCTTGATCAATATTTTTTTTTCTAGAGTACCAAAAGCAAGCATAACATCATTATGAACATAAAGTCCCAAGGTATGTAAACCTAGTAATAAACTAACCCAACTAAGATGAGATATTACTGCTTCCTTCTGTTCCAACATTCTCGCCAATACATTATCCTTATTTTGCTCCGGATTATAATGCCTAATGAGGAATATAGCTCCATGAGCAAAGGCCCCTGTCATAATGAACCCGACAATGTATTGATGATGAGTATATCATGCAACTTGGGTGGTGAAGTCTTGTGCTATGAATGCATAAGCGGGTAAATAATACATGTGTTGAGATACCAAGGAAGTTATAACCCCTAAAGAAGCTAAAGCAAGATCCAATTGAAAATGAAAAGAGTTATTTATTGTGTTATAAAGACCCTTATGTCTGTGTCCTAATAGGCCTCCTGGAGGAACATGTGACTCCAAAATATATTCCATACTGTGACCAATACCAAAGTTGGTTCTATACATATGACCAACAATTGAAAAAAAAAATGAAATAGATAAATGATGATGAGCCATATCAGTCAGCCATAAACTTTGAGTTTGTGGATGGAATCCTCCGAGAAGAGTTAGAATAGTAGTTGCCGCCCCTTGGGAAGTATCGAATAAGTGACTACTGAAATCAGGATTTTGAGCATAAAGATTCCACTGACCTGTGAAAAGTGGTCCTAAACCTTGGGGATGCAGTAATACATTCAAAAAATTATCCCATCCGACATGCTCTACCCTTGACTCAGAAATAGCGACTTAAACTAAATGCCATGTCCAAGCTAGAGAACTGACTTCGAAGAGTCCCGACAAATGATGATTAAGACGAGATTCGACATTTTTGAACCATGAAACACTGGGTCTCCATTTAGGTTGTAGATGTAATCTACCTGCTATTAAAAAATTGGTAGAAACAAATAGCAAGAAAAGAGCTCCAGCATAAAGATCTTTGTTAGTGCGTAAGCCAATTGTATACCACCACTAATAAACACCGGAATAAGCAATATTGACCAGAGCGAGAGCACGTCCTCGGGTAAAGGCTTCTATAGTTGGTTGACCAAAATGAGGATCCCAAATTGCATGAGAAACGGGTCTTACATGTAAGGGATCGCGTACCCATGCTTCAAAATTGCCTTGCCAAGATGTTGGGCACCAAATCGGGCTATCCTTCTACTGCATTTCCATTACCTTTTTGACCTTTTTTCACTTATTTACCTATGTTTACTATGCTAAATCTGTAAGGTAAATACCCCTGCCTTGTATATTGGAATATTTTATTAATGAAATAAAGTCGTGGAGTTTTTCCTATTCGCAGCACTAAAACGAATGTTTGACCGCAGATTCTAGAGAACAGGAACCAAGGCTTCAGTATCCCACAACAGATCCGCTATTCACAACAATGACCAAGCCATAAGGAGGCCGCACAGCTGGAGTCGCAGATCCCTCAACCATTCTTGGGCATCTCGTTGATCTTGTCTATCTGGTACTGGTGCTGTTCCAACTAATGTATATTTTTGGGGATATGGTTACCATGTTTTGGGGAAAGAGGTTGTTCTCCCTCTCCATGTATAAGAGACAGTTTATTCCTATAACTGGGGATTCCCCTGTTGATATTGTAATAACCCTTTTCAGATTTATAAAACATCATCTATTTTGTTGTCTTAATCTTCGTTGTGACTAACGCATCCCTAATCAGAGAGCTAGGCCCGCTCTTCTGATTAGGTGTTGCATCTCTCTGTGTGTATTATTTATTAGTTTATGCTTGTTGTTACAGTGTTTTAATTCTTATGATTGCTTTTCGAAGTTGTAATTAATCTAGTTTCACAGCAATGTTTTGAATCTTAATCGTAAACCCTTGGCCAGAACAGATTGTTCTCTTGCCCCTACATATACCTTGTGCGTTGCCTTGAAAGAATACACACTCGGATTGATAAATTAATGTAGGAAAAATGGTGAATAAATTGTTCATACCTGGACACCAACACAAGCCACATGGAACAAATTACCAGAGGTCCATAGAAACATTATAGTCAACTGACCAAAGTGGGAAGCAAAACTTTTATGATAAAGGCGTTCTTCAGTAATATCATCATGACTCTCGAAGTCATGTGCGGTCACAATACCAAACCAAATACGACAAGTAGTTGGGTCCTGGGCCAAGCCTTGGATGAACTTTGGAAATCTTGATGTCATAATTCTTTTCAAATCCTCCTAGCCATTATCCTACTGCAATAATTCTTGCCAAGAAGAATGCCCATGTTGTGACGATTCCACCCAAAAGGTAATGAGCTACTCTTACAACATGTCCCTGTACAATGATCAAGGCTCTGGGATGGATAGTAGAAGAAACCTTCAATTTGTTATGGGCCCAAACAATAGATTCAATGAGTTCTTTCCAGTACCCACGACCGCTGAATAAGAACATTAATAGCTGCAGAGGTACTGTACCTGATATCCGTAATGTAGACACTAGATTCAGAATTGTGTTGGAGCTCGGATAAGTAATCAAATTATAATATTCCCTTATAATTCATTTTGAATCTCTATTATCATAGATATTATATGAGCTAATCCATATTCCCTTATAAGATCTCACTAGGAGTAATAGTGAGATCTTATATCTATTGAAATTCTCTAGTTTCTCGGAGAATTTCTTCGATGAATAATAATGGGATAGGATAAAGAATGGGATCACAGAAGATAGGAATCTTCTCCAAGATTTCTTAGTTATTCTCCTCATCTCTCCTTCCTACAATCTATCTCTATTTTCCAGATTTTTTCTTTTGAAAATGGGCAAGGAAAGGAGGGAATGGCATGTATATAGTACATGATCTAGAAAGCATATGGGGATCGTTCGACAAGTTGATCTGTTCCAGTTCTTATTGAGTCACTCCCTATTTGAAATGTAGATATGTCTACATGAACATTTTCTCAAGAATATATAAGGGAGAAGGAGGAGAAAAGGCTCTCCATCTCCAAAGGGGTATTCATTTTTTATTCAATCAGTCAACTTCATGTTTAGAAATCTATGGACCTGAAGATTCATCTTGGCCAATTGAACTTTCTCAAATTGTTTCTTCTTAAGGACCAAAAATATCTGTGCCAGAATAACAGATGCTAAGAATAATAAAAGACCTTTAACACGTAATGGATCTTGAAGTACTATCTCTGTATATCTGTTGGGCCCGAGATATGATCACTTTTATGATGGTTATTATGCACTTTTTCCACATGTACATATGCGTTTTTCATCTTTTAAAGGAGCTTTTTGAAGAATTTTATGATAAAATGGTATGATCGGCATAAGGTACGTGTAATTCATGTTTAATGATTGTATCAAGTATAATTCATCATGTTTTATGATTTCCAAGAGCTAATTCACATTTTTCTAGTGTTACGGGGAAAAAACGCATTACGTTTATAGTTCCGGGACTTGATCCGACACTCATTCTGGCACTTGTTCCGGTACCTGATCTGGCACTCCATCCAACACCTCTTCCTGCATAAAAACGGAGGGCGATTTGGCGATTATGGTATTGGAAGCCAGTGGGGGGCGAATCAAAGACATGGGTTTTGCTCGTGCTTATCCCCTCCAACTACTAAACTCTTGACAACTCAATTTTGGGTTGTTATGGTGGGTGATTATTGGCTCACTCTACTTCGGCAGTTAGGGCCATTAATAAAATTTACCAATTTTAGAAGTGGTTCGAACCTCCTGTGGTCGACCACTTGGTCTATAAACATTATAAATACCACCGTGGTGGTCAGATAATTGTTAAGAAGTAGAAGAAGTCGTGTGTTAGAGACAAAAATGATTTTGGCTCTGTTTTTGCATTTTTCAATTGCTAGAATTGTATAAAACTATGTTTCTGCATTTTAATGGTGAAGTCCTTTTGTTGAGCTCGTGGTGTGCTTTTAGGGAGTGACCACGACTTGTTGGGGGGCCCACCGCAGTCTGGTAACTGTTCTTTGTGTTTGTTTATGTATTTCATAGATTAATTGTTCTCTTTATTTCTTGTACATGCATTTCTATTTTGTTAATTAGTTTGTTGTTATAATTTAATTTGCTTTGACTCTCTTTTGTAGGTTAGTATGATGAATTGTGTTAGCATGAATTAATCTCATAGTTAGGGATTTGTAGACTCCTAGACTAACACCATGTGTAGTTAAATACTAGATTATGTTTTTATCTAAGATTTTAGAATCAAGTTTAAAACGGAGTTTTGAATAACATAGAATAGCGTTTTAATTTGAGTTTTAGTTGACAAGGATTTGATGGATGGATATAGTTAATTCTAGTTTTTAATGATAGATTGCTTATTTCAGTTTTATATAGATCTTGCTTACTTAGTTGTTGATTAATATAGCTGTTAGTTTTCTTTTTAATATCATGTTTTAAATTTATGTTTTTAGTCATTTTTTTATTTGCAGTTTGAATTGTTAGAATAGACATAACATAGTTTCATGTTACATAATTACTTGCCTAGAATTAGATTGCAATTGTAGTTCTTAGTTAATGAATGAGTTTAAGTATGAATTTTTCTTATGTAGTGTAGAAGTATAATGATGATCTCGTTATGTTGTTAATGGTTCATATATGAATATGCAGGGTATCTAACACTACTTTTGTCATGGCTAAACTCTCCTTGGATTGTTTAATCCATACCTTTCACTTTGCCATTGAGATTAGTGTTGATCTTATACCACTGGAATTGTCCTTTGTTTTCAAGTACCATTGAGATATCATCTGACACCGAAGACATTCACACAACCACCAACATTATATTTGAATTGTCATAGGTTAAAATATAGTTTTCCTGTTTTCGTAGATTAAAGATAGTTTCTTGCTTTAATAGATTAGAATAAAGTTTTATTGTTGCTGTAGGATAGATAGACTTTGCTTTGATAGATTAGATAGTAGTTTTCTTATTATAGATTAAGCATTAGTTGGTATTTCTTCTTGCTTTCAATAAAATAGATTTCCTTTCATGCATTAGAAATAGTTTTGCATTGAGCATTTAGTCCGGTTGCCTCTTAGATTTCCTTTCATGCATTAGAAATAGTTTTGCATTGAGCATTTAGTCCACTTGCCTCTTAGGCTAGATAGTTGTTCAATGAGAAGTTTTAATTTGATTGCTTGCAATATTTAGTTGTTTTTGCTTACTTGTCTATTTGCTTTAGTAAGTTAGTTAGTTGTCTTTGCTTATTTGTCTATTTCTTTAATAGGTTAGGTGGTTGTCTTTGCTTACTTGCTTTAGTAGGGTAGTTAGGTGTCATTGCTTGATTGTTTATTTACTTGCTTTCATAAGATAGTTGCTCATTGAATGTAGGCTGGCAAGTTAAAATAGTTTTCTTTGGTTATTTGCTTATTGTTATGCTTAAATAGTTGCTTATTGCTTACTGTTGAATTAGTTTGATTTACATAGGGTTTTACTTGCTTTCTTAAAGAACTATCCATCGATCCTTGGCCCAAAAGTACTTAGGTTACACAGTTTCAAATTTTTTAGTAGGGTTTTCTCATTAGATAGCTTTGCTTGAGTAGATTAGCCTTAGATAACTACCTTCCTTAGTTAGACTATACTCCTACCAACCCTTCTACCTTTGGCATATATTTTTCTACAACTCTAAGTTTACTTACCCCGGGTTGACAATTTAATTGAGGGTTTTTAGTGTGTTTTTAGTGCATATACAACACCCATCAATCTCCTTGACCAAATCCACCCACATTAGGGTTATTCATTAATGGTTGATCGAACTTGATCAATTCGCCCTCTGAAATAAGAAGTTCTGGTCCCAGAGGTACAATGTCAGCCACTTTCCCACCATCTGATGTATCGATAGTTATCTCATATCCACCCTTTTCTTTACATAAAAGTTTGCTCACTCTTCCTGTTGCTGAAGCGCTATAGACCGTATTGTTGCTCTTACTCCCGTCGGGATAAATTTTTCCTCTCCCTCTATTACCACCCAAATATATAGGATATTTCAGGATGTGAGCTTCTTTATCAGTAGCAGGATCTGGGGAAAGGATGGGGAACACAAGTTCACTATATTTTTTCCCAGGAACAGGACCTATTACAATAATATTTTTTTGATTGGGACAATAGTTCTAAAAATAAAGATTACCCATATTTTGTCTAATCTCAGGAGAAATACGATCTAGAGGGGCTAATTCAAAGCCCTCGGGTAAAATTAGAACAACTCCTACGTTTAAATCCCCTTTCTTACCATTAGAAAGAACTTGTTTCATTTTTGCATCATAGGGGATCTTAACAACTACTTCAAATACGGTATTGGGAAGCACAGGCTGTGGAACCCCAATATCCACAGGTTTTTTGGCCAAGTGACAATTGGCACATACAATACGTCCAATTGCTTCTCGAGTATTTTCATAACCCAGCTATAAAAAAATGGGATATGCATTCGAAATGGATGTCTGAGTTATGATATGTATCATGACCAAGACGAAAATTAACATAGTCATCTTTTTTTTCAAGTCATAAGTATTTCTATTTTGCATGGTTCAATTATTGGTTCCAAATCATTTTCGGGTGAGAGTAGGTAGCTATCATAGTTACCTGTCAAAAATTCTGCTACTATATTGATTGAACCAAACCTAAAAGTAAGAAATAGGAAGTCTCGCACCAGGAGAAGAATGAGGGGGAGGAATAACTAATTCTTGAACAAAGAAAACACTTTATTATTTTGTTTCAATTCATTCAGTCGGAGAAAACAACCTATTATTTATTCATTCATCGAATGATAAATTACTACAAGTGAAGGAGATATACAATTGAAATGACAGAAGATCTGATATTTCAGAATCATATCTAAGATGATTGAAAAAGTTGAAACAAGACCGGATATGATTCGTTCGTTATGGGAAAAGCCAAAATTTTTGAAGATCGAATCAATCATCAGTTCCCAACCATGGGGTCAATGAAACCCAATACATAGATCTGTTGCTAAAAGAATGAGAAAATATTTCATTGTATCCCTTAGACTATAGAAGAATTCTTGGATCCAAGAATTGGGAATGCCAAGTTTATTCTTACCCAGAATGAGATAAGCACTTATAAAAGCAAAACCTATTAGATTTGTTAATAAATGTGAGATTATCTGAATACAATCTTCATTGTACATTTTGACCAATTGGATTGTTTCTTTGTGAATCTCTATATGAAGATCTTTTGAATCCGTTCCTGAAGAATCTTCTGCAATTCTTTCTAACAAGAATAATTATTTTGTTTTCTCAAATCTTCCCAGAGCATTTTCTTCCTGGAGATAATCAAAACTTTTCTGAGATTGACCCGTATTCCACCAATTTGTAACCCAAGGTTCCAAACCTTTCCGTAATGAAATAGGAATGAACCAAGGCAGTACCACTAAACATGAAAGATATTGTAGGGAAGCTGATGCTTTATATTCGGCCACTTCCAATTCGTGAATCGCTAACGAACCTGATTCACTCGTCAGTTTTGTCTGAAATCTAGACAAAGTGCGAGTGATAGAATGAGGTATGGGACCCATAAATTTATCTATTGTGTAATTGTTTGACCCCGAGAAAAAAGATCCTCAGAGAAAAAATAAAAAGGTTCGCTCCAAATGAGTGAGACGGATCATAAGAAGATCATTCCTCGATATTCGATCTAGATCGTTTCTATCTGGATCAATTATCTATTCATTTTTTCTATCTTATTCTTTTTTAGAAGAATAACTTGAAGTAACATAAGTCATTTTATTCATTGTAAAGATCCTTTGAATCTTGATCACTCGATCAATCATTTACGAATCTTTCCCCAGTTATCTCCAAATATGACAAACAAAATGAGAGAACGACGAAATCATATAAGAATAAATTGGATCGTGATGAAGAACGGGGATGAGAGAAAAGAACGTTCTAGTTTTAGGGAAACCAAACCACTATATCTAGTCATTGTTCTTTCTGATACATTATATCCATCTACTGGATCACTCACCCTCTCTAGGATAGGAAATGATATGGCGTGTTTGGGAACTACCAAAAGAATCTTGGTCTGATTCATTCCATAAATATCATTTAATAGGAATGAACTAAATGATATTTTTCCCGAACAAATACCAACCAGTTTTATTGTAACTTATAGCTCTTTCTATATTACCTCTTCCTATACTATTTTCTAAAAATAGTATATTGTTCATAAAGATCCTATATCGTTCCATTTCCATACAACTATATTTCAATATTTATTGAAATTTTATGTATGGAAATCTAAAAATTTCCAATCAGGAAATTTTTGTTCAATATAATTCATCTAGTACATAAAATAATTTGAATAGGGATAGCTAAATTTCAATAGTAGAACGAGGACCATTCATGATATTGAAATCGATAACCTTCCAATCCTCCTCGATAATATCACGAATAAACGTTTCCCTGAGAATTCCTTCACGATTGGTAATATCGTGATCATTTGGTATATAAGGTTGTACTGGCGGCCCGTAAATATCCGAATCTTTTGTAGAATCGAGAATATCCAAATCTTTTGTAGAATTGAGAATATCTGAATCCTTTGTCAAATTGAGAATATCAAAATCTTTTGTCAAATTGAGAATATCAAAATCTTTTGTAGAATTGAGAATATCCAAATCTTTTGTAGAATTGAGATAACTAT
>JASDQU010238985.1:682-16815 GCA_032191745.1 Picea mariana
TGTAGCGCGTTGGGATTCCTTGAAATTTGTGCAGGTCCAGGTGGCAGACATTAACACAAAACCTTGATTTAACCTACGATGTGGTATAACCAACCTTTGATGTTTTCCTTTTCATTTATATATGACTACAACATTTGCGTAGTGCTGGTGCATTATGCAAGTGTTGTGTATGATTTCCTTTTTAGTCAAAATTTGCAGCTGCTAAAAAAGGGTGATTCATACTGTCATAATTGTTTGGATCATAAGCATGGGAGCTTCAAAAAGGTATTTATATAGAAATATGTTCAAACTTAGCTAAATTATACCTCCCTTATTCACCTTTTAGTTTGCAACTATAATGGTGACTTCCTCCAAAAAGAAAAATTGTGTTTTTCATCCTTTCATACTTTTGCTACTTCTGTAAGTAGCTCCAGTATTCTCCTAGCCTCATCATTCAACTGCATATTCTACTTTAGATACCTTTTTTCCCTCCTTAGTGTTAGGTTTTGTACCTTTAAATTTCCCACTTGCCTGAACAAGGCTGCATTTCTCTTCAATTTTGACTGGGCATTGGAAAGCACTGCACAAGCATTTTCTCTAGCTGGTATGCATTCTTTTAAAGTGTTTCATGGCTCTATCATCTGATATCCTATTTTCCTCCCTGAACTTAATGATTTTATCTTGAGCTTCCCTCAACTTCTTATTAAGCCATCTTATGTTGTTTTCTCCTTATGTGGGTGAAGTAGGAGGTCTCTCACTTGTTGCTTGCTTACCCTATATGTCTGGACTATTATTCATGGCTGAGGATCTTGTCAGAGGTTTTGTGGGTTTGGCTACAACTATGGTCTTAGGGTTTTGAAAAATTCCCTTGGATGTTTCACTTTTAGGATATGTCTTGAACTATGGTGTTTGTTCCTTAGAACCTCTCTCAGTTAGATTCCTCTTTAGCTCTTTATTTTCTTGATAAAACTGAGCAATCAAATGTTGAGCCTCTTTGAGTTGTTGTTGCAATTCCCTAATTTCTAAATTTTTATCTCCTACTTTGGCTTGGCCTTCATCCATCCCCTGATTTGAAATATCAACATACTTTGTCTGGACTATTGGTGTAGGAATATTTCTTGTTGCTGACCTTGTGGTTGGCCTTCTAGGTGTCTAGGACTCTTTTGGTTCATCACTGAAAAAATGTTTTCTACCCTTATTTGGAAATGGCTGGCTTGGAGGATATCCTTCAAATTCCTTCCCTTTGCTTTTCTCTGCATCACTTTCTCCCTTTTTACCTGAGCTGCTAGGAGACACCCTTTCAATAGATAATGGGCTATCTCTTTTGGGATTCAGAGGAATATTAGCTGAGGACAAGAAAGAATCATGTTACCTATTTAGTTTTCTGAGTTCTTCAACAATTAGTAACTTGACCAAAGATAAATGGAACATGCTTCTCTTAAGGTGGCCAGCTCTAGTTTGGACCCTATTTTCCATCTTTCCTAAGCTTCTATACAGATAAAAAGGAAAGTTGAGAGGGTTTTTTCTTGTGAAGTTCATGAGGAGTCTCACATGGTACTGGTACACCCTGTTGGTGACGGAAGTCACTTTTGGATTGCTAGTAGAAGCAGAGCCCGACGCCCATCAGTTTTATGTCATGATTGTTCATAGATGGGTGATCAAATGGAAGGAAAATCGAAACAGTAGTGCTCCAACTCTAAAAAAAGGCCATGTATGCATGAGAAAGTGAGGTCTTGCGTAAATTTCAGACAGTGAGCTGTAGTAAAGGGTGAACAGGCGGAAGACTTATGGAGGAGAGTGCGAAGGTCTAGTATAAACAGCAGGTTCCTAACAGACTATAGAAAAAGGCATCCAAACGAAAGGTCTTCTTGCATTTAAATACAGAACACCAGAAAACACAATAATTCCATGATAAATCATTTATCATAACAGAAATGCAACAATTTGCGCGACTCAGTCAATCACGAACTTTCCTAGCATAAGATGAAAAACTAGATGGGTAAAGAAGAACTGTTTGTTATAAAACAAGAAATCTCATATACAGATACACAAGCTGGAAACTGAAATAGCTGCTAAAACATTACAATAGGGAGCTCTTCTCCACCATCGATCATTACAAAATGGCAAAAATGCCTACATATACTCTTTCCTTCCTTTCCCCTGGCAGAGGCGTCTCTGAACTTTCAATGGATGGCGTCCCCTCAATCAGATCTGTCCTCCATTCCCCTGTCATACGCCTCTTTAATTTAGTATGGCTCAGGCCAGGGGGTAGTTGAGCCCTTTGAATGTTGACATGGCGTGTGCAGGCTCCTCTGGCGAGTTGAAGACTCGACGTGGCCTTCTTGTAGAGAACCGGTACAGGGGATCCTCCCGGGTAGACTTTCAGCCGAGGTCTCCATACTCTGCAATAAATGAGTGATGTGAGATTTGAGCCATCCTTTCTTTTCTCCATTAATTTCTAGCCGATACTAGGAATTAGCCCGCATTAAATCGGTACCTAGGACCTCACTGTGCCTTCTCGTTTTCAGGATAGTTTTAAATCTCCTCTTCTGAGTCGAAGCAGCTCCTTGGATTCCCTCGGGAATCACTACTGCAGCAACCCGATCCACAGGTCCTTTCCAATCCCTTCACATCCTCTAGCACCTGACTATGGCTCTCCTCGGCTCTATATCGGGGTTCAGGGCTTCTCATTTCTTGCTGTCTAGAACTACTTACCTCCCCCAATTCTCGATTTGCGATGAGCTCCTTTCACGCGTGAGTTGTCCTGAGCTTAACTCCTGACGCACATGACCACGCCTCCACGACCGGGGCCTTACCCTCCTATCGGGCCTTCAGCTTCCAATTTCCCAATGAGCCCTCCTGGTTAGACCATGGTCCATACGATCGCTATCACATGCCCTCGACCATACTCTCCATTGGGATTTCGCGGTTTGCGATGTCAACGAGCACACCTCCTCCGGACTCGCGATTCCCCAAAACCCGATGGCTCATGGTTGTTGACCTGTCAACGGTCCATTCCCCACCGTGTAGGCCTGCCACCTATATTCCACTGGATTTTGCGGTCCCACACGCTACCCAGCGGTTGCCAAGATATCACTTCTCGCGATCTCGCGACTCTGGACGCAAATCTTTGCAGCTCCAACTCACGACCCTCCGATTTTGCGATATGTCGATGCGCCTTCCGACACCTCTCCCCCACTATGGTCCTTAACTCTGTCGAGAAATCACGTATCGAGATATCGTGATTTTCGTTGTCATGCGCACAGGACTTTCAGTTCCCCGATCCTAGACTCTGTGGGATCTCTCGCCATGTGTCCCTCCTGTCGGACAGTTTTGATCCAGTCAAGAAATCGCGGATCGCGATTCTTACATGCAAGAGTTTCTTGTCTTCGAAAACTCCGATTCCCCGATGAACTGAACCCCGACTCTCCTCCGCACACTATGGCTTAACCCTGGAACAACTTCTCGAGATCTATCGGCTGAAGGGACTTCGTCGATCTCCTCTGTAAGATTCTGACTGTCGATTTGCTTTAAGGATGGTTCCCGACTGCTGAAGACAAAACTTTGCCCGCTCGCTTGCTTTACTTGCCGCTACAAAATGAGATTCTCTCGTGATATGCTTAGGTGCTTCTCGTGAAACTACAGACCTAGGTACGCCTTGTCCCGAGACAAGAAATATCACTAACATTAGGCTCCACAAGGGATAGAGTCATCCCTGCGATGCTCTAAGAACTCATTCTGCAGCTTCAGTGCCTTGCTGTTGGGCTATGGAATCATTTATTAAGCCGAAAACATACAAAGAAAATAAACACAGAAGTAAAAGACAATATTTACAAACAGAGGATCCGTCAAAGGCTCAAATAAAACATTTTTTTAGTAAATGCCCATTCACTGGGCTGTTGAAAACCTCTTCACCCTCCAGATCCTGCAACCCATAGGTGTTGTTGGAGAAAATCTTAGAGATTTTAAAGGGGCCAATCCAGAGGGCGTCGAACTTGCTGTGCTTGCCTTTATCCTGTCTGGGTGCGTCCCATTTGAATACCAAGTCCCCGATCTCGAACTCCTTTTTCTTGACCTTTCTGTCAAAAGCCTGCTTGATCGTCTGCTGATGACTATAAGCTGCGTCCCTCACTTGTTCTCTGATCTGCTGCACTTCCACTATCTTATGAATTCTTCTGATCATATGATCTGGTTCTCCCTTGTAGTCTTGAAATAATTTCGCCACAGGTAAGGCGAGCTGAGTAGGGAAAACTGCTTCTTCTCCATAGACTAGTTGAAACAGCGAAGTGCCTAAAGACTTCTTCGTGGTGACACGATCGGCCCATAGAGAAAATTTCAACTTCGAATCCCAGGCTCTTTTGTTTTCCTCTAATAATATTTTGATGATATTTATCAAGCTTTTGTTAGAGGATTCTGCTAAACCATTGCCCTGGGGATAGTAGGGGGTGGAGTGAACTAGTAAAATATGGAACTGCTCACAGAACTTAATTAAAGGTTCAGATTTGAAAGAAGCAGCATTATCGGTAATGATTCTGCTGGGACAGCCAAACTGGGCTATGATATCCTCTAGGAAGCTGATAATTACTTTGTGTGATGCGCTTCTGGTGGGGACAGCTTCTATCCACTTGGTGAAATAATCTGTTGCAGTCAGGATCCATCTGTGCTGACCACTTGAGGGAGGATGAATTTCTCCGATAAAGTCCAACCCCCATTGCTGAAAAGGTGCCGATGATACTATGGGCTTTAATGGCAACGATTTGATCTGTTTCTTTCCTGAGAACTTTTGACATTTGGTGCAAGCTCTGATCTCCCTACAAACATCGGGGAACAAAGTGGGCCAATAATACCCAGCTTGGAGTATCTTGTGGGCTGTGGTCTTCCAGAAATGATGACCTCTGCAAAGGCCGCTATGAAAATCAAACGTAACCCTTTGGGCCTCCTGCGGGTTCAGGCATCTCAGAAATACCCCTAGAGGGTCTTTCCAGTACAAAGTTTGGTCAATGAGGCAATACCTGACTGCCTTGAGCTTAAGAGCCCTCGCTTTTCTTTTTCCCATTCCATCAGGGGGCTTCAATTCTTGTAGAAAATACAGAATGTCACGATATCAGGCACATTCTGCCAACGATAAGCCATCTTGAGAGCCTTGGCTGGGCGATTCACCTCGCTGAGATCTTGGGTGAGTATTGATGAAACTAACCCCCAAAGCTTTGCAGTTGGGTTCAACCAGTAGCTTGGCCAAACCTTTCCCCTTAACCAACTTGGTGGGCTTGATCTCCAGATCAAATTCTAGGATCTTAGTGATCCATCGGCCTCTTTTCCCATCTATGTTGGACTGCACAAGGATGTCCTTCATGGAAGCTGAAGGAACATATGTTGTTACTTTTGAATGCAAGACATAGACTTTGAAATCTTTAAGGGCTTTCACTAAGGCATAGACCTGCTTCTCCATGATTTCATACTTGCTCTCTGTGTCTCTTAACGCCCTGTTGAAAAAGGCGATGGGTTGCTCATGCCCTTCCTCATTTTTCTGCAATAAGACCGCTGCCACTGTATCAAAAGAAGCAAAGGAGAAAATTAGGAACTCTTTGGAATAGTCAGGACTGATAAGCACAGGTGCCTCATTCAATGCCTTTTTAATTTGGTCAAAAGAGGCCCTGGGCTCAGCGGTCCATTTTACTTCATTTCCCTTCCTGAGCATGACCGTGATGTGTTTCACTAGCTTGGCAAAATTTGAGACAAACCTCCTTAGAAAACTAATTTTCCACAAAAAGGCTTGTACCTATTTTTTATACCTGGGAAGTGATAAGGCTTGAATTGCCTCCACCCTGTTGGGATCAATTCTCACCCCTGCTGTCGATACTGTATGTCCCAATAACTTCCCTTCCTACATAGCAAACAGGGACTTCTTGGGATTCAGGGAAAGGCCGAACCTTCGGCACTTCGAGAAAACTCTCCTTAAGTGGCAGTGGTGCTCCTTATCAGACCTGGAGAAGACCGTGATGTCATCTAGGTAGATCACTACAAACTGGTCTTTTTCTCCGATGAAGGCTATATCCATGGCTCGCTGAAATGTTGCTCCTGCATTCATCAATCCGAAAGTCATTTTGGCGTACATGAATGTGCCCCAAGGAGTGGTGAAGGTTGTCTTTTCTCTGTCCTCCGGCATGACTGATATTTGATTATACCCTAGAAACCCATCAATCATGGATATCCTAGATGCTCCAGTTACCCTCTGAAATATGTGTTCCATCTTAGGTAAGGGGTAATTGTCTTTCTTTGAGCTTCTATTCAGGTTTCTAAAATCAACACAAAGCCTGATTTCCCCTCTTTTCTTCCTTACTAGGACCAAGTTGGCCACCCACTCAGAATATCTCAAGGGGAAAATGATTCGCGCATCTAACAACTTTTTAACTTCCTTCTCCATGATGGGAAGCAACATGGGGTTTATCTGTCTTAGCTTCTGCTTGAAAGGCCTAGCTTCTTCCTTCAACGGGATCTTTTGCTCGATGATAGATGTGTCATACGTTTTGAGGTGTTCATATGTCCATGCAAACACATCGGTGAACTCTCTGAGCAATTGTGTGTACTTGGCCTTCTGTTCTCTAGTCAAGCTACTTGACAATTTGACAAACTTGGGCTCCTCCAGTGTGCCAATGTTGCATTCAGTTGTCTTAGCATCTTCATTTGAGACTCTGCCCTTTACTGGCACATCATTCCCATAGAACAATCTCTCTAAGGGGACAAGTCCTCTCGGAATGTGATTACTGGGCAGCTGAATGATCTGATGATTAGCGATTTTATTTAACAACTCCTCTGAACGAGGCTCACCTTCCAAATCGAGATCTTGGTCAATATGCAATGCGAAAAATTCGTCCCCTGATTGGAGAAACCTTTCAAGCTCAAAATCATCCTCGAACACCTTCCAATGCTTGACATTGTCTGGCATTGAGGGCCTATATCTTATATCAACATCATTTTTTGTTATAGGCGGCAGAGTAAATTTGAGCAAACTAGCTGAGACAGCTAAAGAATCAGCCAAAGTATTATCTCCCCTCAGAACGAAAGAAATGTTAAAAGCCAAGAAGAAATTATCAATAAGGTCCCATACTTCATTCCGATAATTCCTGAGCTGGGGATTATGGGCACGATAAGCATTCCTTATCTACTAAATAATCAACTCAGCATCTCCGAATATTGCTATCTCTTCAATTCCGATTTCCTTTGCGGCCCTCATACCCAGAACAAGAGCTTCATACTCTTCCATGTTGTTGGTGACTTCAAATTCCAGCTTTTATGACAGGGATACGACTTCTTGACAAGGTGATATGAAAACCACTCCAGCGCCAGCTCCTTCGCCAGAAGAAGCTTCGTAAAAAAAMAAATTCCATACAGAGGAKCTTTGAGGGGACATCGGATAATCAAAGYTGGGATGCTTTCTAATTAGTAAAGAGCTTTCAGGGGCATCGGTAAGCTGCAGCAAACTATACCCCAAGTCGGTGTCAAGTGCAAAGATGGGATGATTGGTAGTGTTTGCTTCATCACTGACAATATAGGCCAGCTGGGCTTCTCTGTATAATCTCCTTTGTTCCCCTCCGAAGACTGGAATGGTGGCATATGTGAGATCCATCTGCAGCATCCCTCCCAGTTTTTTGATCCACGATCTAGACAACAGAATACCAAACTTGGGGGGAACGTCGGCTACCACAATATCCATGACCACACTTTTCATGGGCAGCTGAAACAGGGAAACCACCAGGTCTTTGATGACTCCTAGGCACTGCACTCTCCTTGAATCGAAGGAATATAAATCATGATAAGTTCTTGTCACTTCCAGTCCCAATTCTTCCATGACTATTTTTGGCACAAGGTTACGAGAAGCCCATGAATCCATGAGGCAGTTATGTAGCACTTTATCATGTATGTTCAGGGATGTGTAGAAAGGGGGGGATGAGTCATCTTTGTCTTCTACCATGGGGCCTAAGATGACGGCTGGCTTCTCATATTGAAGGTTTACTGAGTCGGCAGGGTGCTGGGGGGACTCGGATTGTAGCAGCTTGGAGAGAGATCTTTTAAAATCTTCGTTTTTAACTAGCTCTGAGAGGGGTACAGGAATTCTAATATTCTAAATCTCATGCTCAAAATTGAAGGAAGGGGTAGGTTTAGGAGCTTCTCTTACTTCAGTAACAGGCTCTTTGGTTGCTGGTGAAGCATTCTGAGTATTCTTTTCTTTAGCTGTGGCTGCTGCATCTCTAGTAGGTTTTTCTGCTATGAAAGGCTGGTCTAGGCTGTCAAAGTCTCCTTATTTCCTTTTTCATCTGAGACTATATATGTTAGAAGTATGACCGGCCCTTTGTTCTTTCCCCAAATCATGAATTTGAGCACTCATCAGTGATTCTTCATATGCAGACTACGTCAAATGAGGAAAAGGGGGAGCTTCTTCAATACAGTGAATTTCAGGGCCAAACTCATCTATCTCCTCTCTTTCCTCATGATCAACTAGGTTGGTTTGGAGGTGGGTTTGAACCCTTTGATATTCTCTGTCCTTTCCCCTCTATTCCCTTGGGAAAGCCTGAGGCATATTGTTAGAAAGTCATATGAAACCTCTATTATCATTGTTTTTGGGATTCCTGTACATGGGCTTCCCTTCTAATTCCAACCTTTCTATCTTGGCAGCAAGTGATTTTATCGTTCTAGTTGTCTCATCTATCTGCTGGGGCAGGGGAGAGGATCTTGATGAGGAAGCTTCAGGCCTATTCTTGGACGTGATTCTATCACCTATGTTTCTGAGTCGGTTAATAGCCAATATGTTAGATTCGACCTCCACAGCTACATCCTGCATGTGGGCCAGCGTAGTATCTCTTCTCTCTCTCAGCAGTAGGCAGAAATAAAGATCAAAAGCGCTGGAGTAAGTGATCATTGCAAAGGCTTCAGAGGGTTTTATTTCAACAGGGATTCTGTTGTACATTTTATTAAATCTCTTGGAGAAGTCGGGAACATACTCTCCTTCCTTTCTCTACAATGACCCAAACTCTGTCATGTAATACATGAAGTCCTTCTTATCTCCCCATTGCCTCAGGAAAGAATTATCCAGGGCGTCAATTCCAGCAATAGATTCGGGAGCTAATCCTCTAAACCATTTCCTCACCTCACCATCCAGGCTCTGGACAAAAAACCTCATCCAGACATCTTCATCCCCAATGTTCAGGTTGTCAGCATAACTGTAGAAAGCAACCAGGTGTTCTTCTGCAGTTATGTCCCCTTCCCTGGTGAACTTGGGCATATACTTCAAGTAATCTCCAGCAGGGAAAGGATTCGTGGGATTAGGTAAGATCAAGGGGGCGTACCTGGCAGCAACTATGGAATCCATTCTATTCAGAGGGGGATTAGCACCGGCCATAGGAATATTAGGCGGAGGAAAATTTGGAGGAGAAGGAGTTCGCGAAGGGGCTACCGGGAACGAATCTCAGAGTGGGGTGGGAAACAAAAGGTGATTCAAGGAACAGGCTACCGAGCTCAAGTCAACAAGTGCTCCTCCTTGTGCAGGAGTGGGGAACTCTTCTATGGCCATGGGTCTATGCCAAGATGCATCTTCAAAGGAGAGGGGAGTGACAAGGATTTCTCCCTCCAATCCTAGACCAGGGGAAGAAAACTTAGCAGGAACACTCCCAAAATTTAGGAAACGGGAAACTTCTGAAGAAGGTCTATTGAGAAACTGAGGAGGAGAAAACAGAGTTCTAACAAAAGGAGATGGCGGATTACCTGTTTCGATGGTGGAAGCCTCTGCTTCAGGGGCCTTTCCTTTTCTGAGAACCACCTCTGGATTGGTTTCAGGTGTAGCCAAGGGTAGTTGTGGATGGGAACGTGTGTGTCTGCCCTTGAATGCCACAATTAGTAGAGGAGGTTCTCCCCAGCAGAGTCATCACAATGGAGTTGCCAGGTGCACAGAAACAATCTCAATAGTTCTGATATCTGATGCACCTTTAGAATCAGCTAATCCTTGTCGTTCAATCCCACGGAAAATATTCAATTTCTTCCTCGGCAGTGGTGCCAGAAATGTTGGCGATGGAAGTCACTCCTGGATTGCTAGCAGGAGCAGAGCCTGATGCCCATCAGTTTTATGTCATGATTGTTCATAGATGGGTGATCAAATAGAAGGAAACTCGAAACAGTAGTGCTCCAACTCTGAAAACATGCCAGGTATGCATGAGCAAGTGAGGTCTTGCGTAAATTTCAGACAGTGAGCTGTAGTAAAGGGTGAACAGGCGGAAGAATTATGGAGAAGAGTGTGAAGGTCTGTTATAAACAGCAGGTTCCTAACAGACTGTAGAAAAAGGCATCCAAATGCAAGGTCTTCTTGCATTTAAATACAGAACACCAGAAAACACAATAATGCCATGATAAATCATTTATCATAACATAAATGCAACAATTCGCGTGACTCAGTCAATCACAAACTTTCCTAGCATAAGATGAAAAACTAGATGGGTAAAGAAGAACTGTATGTTATAAAACAAGAAATCTCATATACAGATACACAAGCTGGAAACTGAAATAGCTACTAAAACATTACAATAGGGAGCTCTGCTCCACCATCGATCATTACAAAATGGCAAAAATGCCTACATATACTCTTTCCTTCCTTTCCCCTGGCAGAGGTGTCTCCGAACTTTCAATGGATGGCATCCCCTCAATCAGATCTGTCCTTCGTTCCCCTGTCATACGCCTCTTTAATTCAGTATGTCTCACGCCAGGGGGTAGCTGAGCCCTTTGAATGTTGACTTGGCGTGTGCAGGTTCCTCTGGCAAGTTGAAGACTTGGCGTGGCCTTCCTGCAGAGAACCAGTACAGGGGATCCTCCCGGGTAGACTTTCAGCCGAGATCTCCATACTCTGCAATAAATGAGTGATGTGAGATTCGAGCCATCCTTTCTTTCTCCATTAATTTCCAGCCAGTACTAGTAATTAGCCCGCATTAAATCGGTATCTGGGACCTCATCGTGCCTTCTCGTTTTCAGGATCGTTTTAAATCTCCTCTTCTGAGTCGAAGCGATTCCTTGGATTCCCTTGGGAATCACTGCTGCAGCAACCCGATCCACAGGTCCTTTCCAATCCCTTCACAGCCTCCAACACCTGACTGTGGCTATCCTCGGCTCTGTATCGGGGTTTGGGGCTTCGTATTTCTTACTGTCTAGAACTCCTTACCTCCCCCAATTCCCGATTTGTAATGAGCTCCTTTCACACGTGAGCCCTCCTGAGCTTAACTCTTGATGCACGTGACCACGCCTCCACGATCAGGGCCTTACCCTCCTATCGGACCTTCAGCTTCTAATTTCCCGATGAGCCCTCCTGGTTAGACCATGGTCCATACGACCGCTACCACATGCCCTCGACCATACTCTCCATCGGGATTTCACGGTTTGCGATGTCAACGAGCACACCTCCTCCGGACTCGCGATTCCTCGAAACCTGATGGCTCATGGCTGTTGACCTGTCAATGGCCCATTCCCCGCTGCATAGGCCTGCCACCTATATTCCACTGGCTTTTGCAGTCCCACACACTACCCAGCGATTGCTGAGATATCGCTTCTTGCAATCTCATGAATCTGGACGCAAATCTTTGCAGCTCCAACTCACGACCCTCCGAGTTTGTGATATTCCAATGTGGCTTCTGACACCTGTCCCCCACTACGCTCCTTAACTCCGTCGAGAAATCGCGTATCGGGATATCACGATTTCCGTTGTCATGCGCACAGGACTTTTTAGTTCCCCGATCCCCGACTCTACGGGATCTCTCGCCACGTGTCCCTCCTGTCGGACGGTTTTGATCTAGTTGGGAAATTGCGGATCGCGATTCCTACATGCAAGAGTTTCTTGTCTTCGAAAACTCCGATTCCCTGATGAACTGAACCCCGACTCTCCTCCGCACACTATGGCTTAACCCTGGAACAAATTCTCGATATTTATCGGCTGAAGGGACTTCGTCGATCTCCTCTGTAATATTCTGACTGTCGATTTTCTTTAAGGATGGTTCCCGACTGCTGAAGACAAAACTTTGCCCGCTCGCTTGCTTTACTTGCCGCTACAAAATGAGATTCTCTCGTGATATGCTTAGGTGCTTCTCGTGCAACTGCAGACCTGGGTACGCCTTGTCCCGAGACAAGAAATATTTCTAACACACCCTATCAAACATACCCTCACAAGCGAAATATCTTTTTATGAACCTCAACAACTTCTCATAGGTCTCTAATAGATATTCCCTAGGAATGGTGGCTCCTATCTTCTGATTTTTTTATTTAGGTTTAAGGAAATCAATATAAAATGAAAAATCCAAAGGCATACCTTTAAACCATGTTTCCCCTAGGATTGAGATCTCTATAGCAACAACTATTGACTCCTCTGACACTAGGAATATGACCCCAACAATTTTTGTCCAGACACCATTGTAGTGGAGGGAAAACTCCTTTGTCAACTGTTGGTTATATCCTTGAATTTTCTCACAGAATCTAATGCATCCTGCCTGCTCAAAATAAATTCTAAATGCAGGGGCCAAGTTCACAAAGATGAGGTTCTGTGGCTCATACCTGAACACATTCCCTCCTCTGTGCTTCTTTTTCTATTGTGATGTCATGGATGAATGAATAACTCTGTAGGGTGGATGTTGTTGGAAATACTGAGAGGGGGGTGAATCATTATTTAGAGCAATTAGTATTTTTGAATTTGTACTTCAATCATATCATGTATTCAATTTATATCCAATCAACGATGAATTCTATCCAATGAAGAATGAATAATAGTATAAGAGATGCACCAATACATCATCCACAATATATAAGAAGTAATCATGTATTATTGTTCAAAGGAAGTAATGAATTCCAAAGGCAGCTACAAATTCCAAATATAAAAGGAGGGATAAACCTCCAAAAGGAAGATACAATCCTCCAATATCAAGAGAGGGTTGAATTCTCCATCCTTTCCCCTTCCTTCCACACAAGAATATGTGAGAGATAATAAAACTTTAAATTATCACCATCAACCAACCACCACATAGAACCTGATAATGCTTCCTAAGAATTATTCAATTTATGAAATTATTCACTTCTTGGAATACTCTGATCTTGTATATAATATTAATCAATGTATTCTCTGAAACTCCTCCAAGTTTCACTCCTTGAATCCTCCCAGAAAAGGAGTTATAGATAAAATGGTAGACCTTATTCAATTATGGTTTATTCAAGAGAGTGAACTTGTACAAAATTCCCCACGCTCACTATTTAACATCAGATTCTGAAATTCATACATAGGAAACTACATCCTGTATGCTTTCCAATGAAATTGGTATCACTTCATTTGGATTCTATATGAAGAAGTTATGACTGTTTTACCCATACGCCTTAGAACACATCACCAAAAGACTTCATCCTCCCTTGAAAATCGACCTTCTTTACTTCATATTTCCTCATAAATTTGACTTATATCTCCTTGTTCATTAATAAATTGTGTGTGTTAAAAAATGAATGTATAATGAGATGTAGTTATACCCTTTATGTCACTTCCTTTTAACATTAGGGCCGACATGTATTTTTTTCTTCAATTCACATTGTCATCTTCAAAAATTCATTTCTCCTCAATCGTGAGGATCCATGTGACGTGCCACATACCATCGGAAGTAGCATGTCTTATAATATCCATCCATGGGTGTTGTATCTAGATGTGTAATATCCTTCATGTCTATCTACTTCGATAAAATATGGGGTCCAAAAGCCAATGGCTAAGGTTGACATCAATGACAACAACCAATCTTCCAACAATCTCCCCCTTTGTCGTTGATGGAAACACTCATGCTCCCCTGTCATCATGATCCCAATTTATCTCCCCCTTTGAGATCAATAGAAACGGGTGGGGCTGTTCCCCCTGAGTTTAATTGCATAAGGTTACCTTCTTCTTTGGAGTTTCTCCCGCTGAACATATAACACTTAATAACACTTCACTTTTCTTTTCAGTCTTCTGGTATTTTTCTTCCTTCAAGATATTTCATGTGTCTTCAATATTATTTCTCTTTTCTTGGTCTAGGATGTATATGTTACTTGGTATTTGTTACACATTATTTTATTCATCCCTATGACCATTAATGATGTAAACCTATTTGTTTCCTTCAGAGGGGTTAGTGGCCTGAGTTCCTAAAGAAAGAAGGGAGAAGAACTTTTCCTGAGAAAAGAAGTTGCATTTTCCTTTGTAAAAACCCTATTAAAGAGGATGTTTGCAGGTTGCTATATAGGCAGGGTGTGAGAATGCTTGATTCTCATAGGCTGCACCATAGCTAGGTTGTGAGAGGTTTGCAGGTTTCTTTATAGGTAGGGTGCGAGAATGCTCGTACGTGGGAAAAATGAGCATCTTCTCGATGCTTCTAGAAGGAGAAACTTCCATGGTGAGGTGGCATTTGAATGGTTTGGATCTTACTCGCTTTCATGATTTGGTGGGATCATCCTAACCTCCTCACCTTATCCTCTTCAGCTTATAAAAGGAGAGGAGATCTCATGGAGAAAGTTGGCTTGGATGAGATTAGCTTTTGAGCTTTAGAGTTTGTAGCTTTTGGGATTAGCTTGGATTGGATTGAGCTTTGGAGATTGTTAGCTTGGCTAGATGAGCCATTTTGTCAAGATAGATTGTGAATATTATCAGATCTATGCTCTCAGAATTCTTGGAGTGGAAGTGTGTGGGGAACGAAGGACAATTGGAAGGGACCTTATGACATCAAGGCCATGGTTGTAATATCTCTTTCACATTTAATATGATACATTAATATGATTCTTTCCTATAAAGCTTGTTGTGTTTTATTGTATGATTCCATGATCACATACATAGGTTTATATTGAGTTTATGCTATTATTATCACTTTGGTTGGTTGCGTTCTTTTGCGGGATCATCATTGTATGAGTGTTGGAATGGAGCTAGGATGGAGATGACAAGAGGAAGCGACATTTAAACAGTATGTCACCTATCCCTCTTTAGTTAGTAAATTAAATATTTAAAACTTAACGAAAGCGTCATGTTCTGGTGTGTTTTGTTCTATATCTAGGTGGATCTAGGGAGATCAGTTAGTGTCCGCACCTATCGATTTATCCGATAACAAAATTGGCGATTCCACTGGGGATCAGATTGTTTCCTAGTTAGTCTAGTTTCCCTTGCTTTGATTGCTTCTTTTCTGGTCTCTGAGTCTGTGGGAGATCCATCTAGACTCTTTGGATCTGAAAGTTCATTTAGAATCTTTGTCCTTTTTCCAAATTACTTTTGATTACAGACATTCCCGCACTTCACCTGTATACAGCCTATGAAAACCCTTGATTTTTGCACCCTGTTGTTCAGTCTAGTGCGACCTTCTCGCACCCTACCTGTGTATAGACTGCGAAAATGCCCAATTTTCACACTGCACCTCACTACTAGGCCACGAACTTGTTTGTAATTTTTTTTTGGATTGGGTCTTGTTATCTTTTAATGCCCAGTTTTTCTTTGATAAGCTGGATTGAACTTTTGGAGCCTATATTGATTTGTTTACAGTCTGCTTGACATTCTTTGAGTTGATTTTATCCATATTTTCTTTGTTTGGTTTTGAAGGATTGGTCTCTTTCTTTGAGTGTCTTTCAATTACAAAGCCTGTGTTTTCTTTAGGATTGTTTAGGGAAAGATCAGATTTCTTCTGAATAGTTCACTTTAAAAGAAAACTTTAAGTTTGAGTTTCTTTGTTTTAAGAAAGTTCATCATTTCTTTTAGTGGAATTTTTGAAACAAGAAGATTTAATTTCTTGCTTTATATTAGATTGGGGGCATCCTTGCATTTGAAGTAGCCATGAATTGTGCATTGGTGTACAGTATCTTTTTCTCATTTCTTGAGAATATTGATATTGACGAGTTTAATATATTTTGGGACATTGTGTAAATGGGAATGATAAATGTTTTCTCCTTCTCGTAGCATAGATTTCACCAAAATGAAAAGATTGCATATTCATATCTTTGCATAACTTTCAAGTTGGTCAAAACACCATATTGTCCACGCCATTTTCCTTTTGAGTAACAATAGCCTTAAAAATAAAGCGCTTATAAAAATTGATTAGACATTTATATATTTTACGGTAGCAAACCTACATTAGATTAGTTGTAGG
>JASDQU010238994.1:0-16817 GCA_032191745.1 Picea mariana
AGAATGTTTGGTTTGCCAACAAAATAAGGTGGAAACAGTTAAGACCCCAGGTGTTTTACAACCATTAGCCATCCCAAGTCAGCACTAGGAGGAGGTTTCCATGGATTTCATCACAGGGTTACCGAATTCTAAAGGAAAGAGTGTCATCATGGTGATTGTTGATAGACTGACCAAGTACACACACTTTTGTTCACTCTCTCATCCCTTCAAAGCTAGTACAATTGCCATTGCATTCATGGAGATAGTTCAAAAGCTACATGGTAGCCCAAAGATTATTATAAGTGACAGAGATCCCATCTTCACTGGACATTTTTGGATATAATTATTTTCTTGTTTGGGTACTCAATTGGCTCATAGCTCATCCTATCATCCTCAATCTGTTGGAAAAACTGAGATAGTGAACAAATGTCTAGAAGGATACCTTCGTTTCTTTGTCTTTGATAAACAAACACAATGGTTCAAATGGTTACCCTTGGAAGAATGGTGGTATAACACTTCCTTTCATACTACAAAAAAAATGACACCCTTTATGGAACTCTATGGATACCACCCTCCTTCCATCACTTCTTCTATAAAAGAAAAATATAAGGTTCAAGCAGTGGAATATCACATCGAGCATCAGCAACAAGTTCTCCAAATCTAAAGGACAACCTGACCATGGCACAGAATCGCATGAAACAACAAGAAGATCAACATCGTAGTGAAAGAAGTTTTGAAGTAGGGTATTGGTGTTTTTAAGACTACAACCATACAAACATATGTCCCTCAAGCAATCCAAGAAGAAGAATAAATTATCACCAAAGTACTATGGCCCTTATAAGGTGTTGTAAAAGATTGGTACTATGGCATACAAATTGGAGTTTTCTGCATCTTCACGAGTACACCCAGTTTTCCATGTTTCATGCTTAAAGAAGGTTATAGGTGACAAGATCCCGGTTCAAAATATATTGCTAGAACTTGACGAGGAAGGAAAAATCATATTGGAGGCTGAAGCCATCACTGACACAAGAATTCGTCAGCTGAGGAATAGATCCATTTCAGAGTATGTCATTAAATGGAGGAAACTATTGGCTGAATATTCCACTTGGAAAGATGAGTCTTTTATACAGAAGCATCTAGAGTTACTCAAGTGTTGTAGACAACACTTGTCTCAAGGGGAGGGGCATGTTAAGCCCTAATATTGGCTCATTACCCCTTAATTGGGGCATATTAGATTAGTAATGTTATTTTATTTATGTCGGCTTTATTCCATTAGTTGTAATTATAAATCCTAGTCTCCTATATATACCAAGGAGACATTTTCATTTGGAATCATATTGTACTTGAACATTTATGTGGGGTAAAAGGAGGTTTCCCCCTCAAAGAGGCTTATCATCTGAAATTCTCTCTTTTTCAAGGGGTTGAGTACTTATTCTGAGGTTTTCCTATGCTATATTGATATTTGGTTGTTCACAGGAGGAAGGCTAGCTCGCACCTCTAGTTGTTTCCTCCCATTTTGTTATAAATAGATATATGAAATTCTTCAGTAGGTTCAAATGGTTGATCTAGGCTCCCTTATATTGTAATATTTTGATGAAGTTATTGTGAACTGATTATGTACTTGATTGGAGACATCTTGGTTAATAGAAATCAACTTTCTTATTCCATCTTATTTGCCTCTGATCCTGAAGTGTTTATGCTTGAATTATTCACATGAATTGTTTTGGTGATATTATGATGTATGTTTGATTATAATATTATTATGATGTTTTTGTAGTGTCCTTAAACTTTAAAATCAAGAATATCTTGTGTTAGAGATTTTCTTCTTTATGTTGTTTGTAGACCTGATGTTTACAACAACCTCTACATTCCTCTTACTAAATTCTTCCCTCTGTTCACATTTACTCCCACTTACTAATTGAATTTATTCAAAACCTCTATTTCTCATGCATGCTAGCCCAAATTTCTGAGTTAGAACATTATCATCTTGAGTCTTATCCATTTGACCCCTTAAAAAACTCTTTTACATTTACATATAACCTGATGGGTATTGGGCTTGCCTTCCATGCAATATGAAGCTGATTCCTAGTGATAACATGATCTGCTCTTTATTTGTTTATCTATGCATGTCCCCAATGAGGTTAGGGTACAAGTATTTGGGACTCAAAGTGGTTGAGACCTTGTAAGACCGTCCCCACCGATCACATGACCTCTCGTGGCATACTAAAAGAGAGACAATGGAGCATGAGATTATTTTAAATTTTTTCTTGAGGAAGCCCTCGTGCGACAAAGGAATGAGATGATGGATAACTTTACAAAAACCCTTTGATGACTGCCAACAGGTGACACATATTCATCAAGTGTCCATGCCACACCCTTCAAGGTACAAGTCAATTTTGATATCCCATTATTTGAATATCATATAGATGAAGATGTTGTAGATAAATGGTTAAATATACTTGAAGGGTATTTTTCGGGCCATAATTTTTCCGATAGAGAAAATATTACCTTTTCACTCCTTAAGGTTGTCCCCCGTGTCAAGGATTGGTGGGAAACTTACTGTGAGAAAAGGGCCACTAAGCAATTTGCAATATTTTCAGTCTTCCCCACTTTGGAATCTTTCAGGGATGTTATTAAGGAGCAATGCTACCATGTTGTAAGCTACAATGACCAGTATATAAGATGGACTACATTGTGACAAGAAAGAGACCGGAGAGTACCATATTTCACAAATATATTCCATACCTTGCACAACAAGTTGGGTATCAAGGACTATGAACAAAATATGGTTCTCAAGTATAGTGACTGTTTACATAGATATATCCAAAAAAAATGGAGTTTATCTGCATCTCATCATTGGGAGTGACATATTGATATGTTGTCAAAATCAAGAAGAAATTTAAACAAAAGAAGCAAGAATTGGGATTTGTGTATTCCTCATAGTAGAAGTAGGGAAAAGGTAGCCCCAACCCATAAAACAAAGAACATAGAAAGGATGGACCCCCTTAAGACAACCAGTCAAAACCACAAACAAATAAGAATCATGAGAATATGAAGAAAGACACTTGGAAGTGGTATAAAAGCCATAAAATCCTCTAACATAACATCAATGAATGTCGCTTGAAGCAGTTGTTGGTGGCCGAGTTGAAAACATCAGAGTCAGAGGTAGGTTCTGAATCTAAATCAAATCCAAACAAAGGGGATCAGATCATTGAAGCAGAACCCATTGCCATTGTTTCTACCACCAAGGTCCAACCAAGTGAACTAGAGGAAGGTGAAAACATTTTTCATTTGCAGATGTGGGTGAAGGGTGCTCTACTGCATTTAATTGTCGATAGAGGAAGTGAAAGGAACATGATCTCAACAGAGGTCATCAAGCGGTTGAACCTACTGATGAAACCACACATGCAACCCTACACCATTGGATGGCTCCGCAAGGGAAGAGACCTTTGTGTTAGCCAACAATGTCGTCTACCCTATGACATAAAGCCCTTCAAGGATGAAGTATTGTGTGATATTCCCCCCCTTGAAGTTATTGATGTTATATTAGGCCAACCATATTTATGGAAATGACATGTTGTATATGAGTCTAGACCTCATAGTGTCATTGTTACTTTGGGTATACAATTGTACATGATACCATAGGTAGATCCACCTACTGGTATTTCTTTGATCTCTTCTAAGAAATTCATTTATCAGATTGAGAAATTTGTCTTCTTCGTGATTCACTCTCAAAGTGAACAGAAGGTTGAAACCACATCCAAGGCCTCTGCATAGGGCCTCTCCACACAGTAGAATAAAGTGGAAAAGATCATGGAAGAATACAAAGACATATTCTCCTCACCCACTAGGGTGCCGTGAAACTGTCAAGTCAAGCATTCAATCGATCTAACCCCTGGTGCACCTCTACCCAATGGACCAGTCTATCGCTACTCTCTAATGGAAAATGAGGATATTAAGTGACATATATAAGAGATGATTCAAAAGGGGCACATATGACCCAACTCCTCAACCCGCGGGAGCCCAATTGTACTTGTACATAAGAAATATGGGACTTGGTGACTCCACATTGATTATAGGTCCCTAAACAAAATCAAAATCAGGAATCGATACCCAATTCCTTGAATTGATGACCTTCTTGACTAGCTCAAGGGAGCAAAGTTTTTGAGCAAGATTGACCTGAAGTCTGGCTACCACCAGGTCCCAATAGAACATAATCATGTATGGAAGACTACTTTCAAGTCCAAATAAGGTCTTTTCTAATGGCTAGTCATGCCCTTTGGTTTGAAAAATGATCCAACAACTTTCATGATATTGATGGACGATATATTTTGGTCCTTCATCAATTCTTTTGTGGTGGTGTATCTAGATGAGATCCTCATCTTTAGAAATAATTGGCATAACAATTGTAGCATATTCAGCAGGTCCTTCACACTTTGCAAAAAACACAAGCTATATGCTAACTTGGAAAAATGCTCCTTTGACATGAACAAGGTCCAATACCTAGGATACATTGTTTATGAGCATGGTGTCTATGTGGATCTATCCAAGATCCAAGTCATTCGTGACTGGCCAACCCTGATCACACTAACCGAGCTTCAAATTTTCTTAGGACTTTCCAACTTCTATCACAGGTTCATGCTAAGATTCTCCCATATTGCACGGGCCCTCAACCAAGTGACCAAGGGTAGTGGAAAGGAAAATTTCATGTGGGGGAAGTCACAACAACAAGAGTTCGATGATTTGAAACATCGCTTGTGCTCAAGTCCAGTGCTCTCCTTACTCGATCTACAAAAACTTTTTGAGATTGATACTGATGCTTCATACTATGTTGTGGTCGCAGTCCTCACTCAACATGGTCATCTAGTGGCATATCATAGTGAGACACTATTAGATGTTGTCTATAAGTACACCACCTATGAAAAATAAATGCATTCCATCGTACAATCATTTCTACAATGGAAGCACTACATTCTCGAGAAGGATACAATCATCCACACTCATCACAAGCCTCTACAGTTCATGCAGACACAATGAAAGTTATAGAAAAAACACCATCAAAAGTGGACACATACTTGCATTAGTTCCATATCAACATAAAAGATAAGACATGGAGCACCAATCATGTCGTTGACTGACTTAGTTGACCTCCAATTGCAACCTTAACCACGATGCTCCACTCATGTTTCCATGAGGCATTTGAGTGGCCCCAACTCTATAAGAGCGATCCTAACTTCACTGCCACTTACCAGATGCTAGGAACATGAGTGATTGTCACTGAATTTAATATTTAGGACATACTGTTATGCCACCTGGGCCACCTTTGTGTTCCTTCAAGAGAGTGCACAGAGATGATTTTGGAATCTCACTACAATCGGATGGAAAGACATTTTGGCATGGAAAATACTGTGGCAGTACTATAGAAGAATTTGTACTGGTTGAAACTTCGATAAGACGTCACCAAGTATATCAGGTCTTTCACTTCCTGCTCCATTTCCAAACCATCACTAGGAAGCAAGGCCTATACACCCCTCTTCCTACTCCCGACAGGCCATGGGAATCCATTTCGATGGACTACATGTCGATCCTTCCTTCAACCAAGCAAGGAAATGATTATGTTTTTGTGGTGGTTGATTGGTTTTCTAATATGTCCATCCTCACAACCTACCATAATAATATCACAACGGAGGCCACTGCCAAGATATTCTTTGAATGGGTGTGGGTACACTTCGGGATACCACAAACCATCATATCAGATCAGGACAATAGGCTCCTTAACACATTTTGGTCCATCCTCTGGTCATTGTTGGACACCAATATCACCAAATTCACCACCTTCCACCCCCAAACTGATGGCCAGACATAGGTCGTCAACAAAATGATAATGCATATCTTGTGCATGTGCAACTCCAAACATCCATGCACATGGGATGAGAGTCTCCCCTATGTTAAAAAAAACTCCAATAAATCCTTTCATAGCTCGACCAACCACAGTCCCTTTCAGGTGGGGTTAGGATTTCAACCATTAGGCCCCATTGATATAGCACTACCCCTTGGATCCACACAGGAAAAATCATCCCATGCTCAATTCGAGGCCAACAAAGTCACCAAGTTTATTGAATGAATTCAACAAATTCGCCAGCATGTACATGATATTTTACAGAAAACCAATGCTAAATACAAACAAGGCCATGATCAACACTGGTTTCCGCACAAGTTTCAGATGAGAGACAAGGTATGGTTGCATTTGTAGAAAGAGTGCCTTGCAGGATCCCATTGAAATATTCATCCACTTCCCTATGGACCTTACACCATCACCAAGGTTGTACGTGACAATGATTTTGAGCTAATTATTACCCCATTCCTTGACTTGCACCCCATGGTCAATGTGGACCTCCTTCGTCCATAATTCCCACCATTATTAGAAACATCAAAGATCGAAGATAATTTGACACTGATAGAGATCAACCATGACTACATGGAATAGGAATTCATTGATCATATCATGGACACTCAGATTAAGGGAACTCTACAATAGAGGATCCAACTTTATTGGGTTGTTAAAGTAGGGAAACTATTGCACCAAGGAAAGTGGTTCACCTAGGGCCAAGTTCAGCATAAGTCTCCCCATATGATGGGGGCACTCAACGTAATGGAGACCATTTATTCCTAAGGGGAGAGGATTGATACAAGTGGATATCGGTGGCCACACACCTATTCCACTAGATCAAAGAACAATTTTTGTTTTGGCAGTTATTTCCTAGTTTTTCTGGTCCTAAACTTTTGGGGTCGTTTTGAAGCCCTAAAAAAAATTGTTTGGGTGCAACATAGTCACACTGTAGGATTTAGATAGAGTGTGATGAAAACATGTGTATAAATTGGATATTTATTTCCAATGAGCTATCGTGCGCCTAAAATGAAGATTGTATGCAAATGTTACGACCTCAGAAAGTTGATGTAACAACTTACCTCATCAGGGCCTACATGACTTTTTGCGATTCATCTCCTAGGGTTAGGTTTTTGGATGTTTAGGGTTTTATCATTTATTCTCTATGTTAAAAATGTCTTTGGAGCCTCATTGCAATGATATTCTTATGAATGAGCAAGGTCATCACATCTCTTCTTAGAGATAAGTGGCCACCATTCGAGCAAGTTTGTTTCAGTCTGCATTTTTATAGTTTCAACATATTCTCTTTATTGACAGAAGTCAAGTTTCATTGTATCTATGTTTATTTCTTTTCTATACATATGTATTCCATTTCATTCCATTTATAAATTCATATCAACCAATGTGGGTTTGGATTAATACCCATAAATAATTTTCCCCTTGGACCCCTCTTAGACGCTCCCTCATGGAAAAGTCAACTCTCATCTCTGTCCATGTCCCCTAGCAATTGGAATCAAATTTCATTTATTAAAAATTAGAAATACAAATCGCATATTACATCACTTGTCCATAGCCACATTTCATATTTACATTATGCATTAATTAAAATATGGATTATAGTGAGGATGTTACAGTCCCCCTCCCGTACAATTGTGCATTTTCCTTAATGCGTAGCACTGTGTCGATATACATGTACAAATTTACATCATAATATTCATAAAAAAAAATATACAATATGTTTACCCTCCAACAATAGTTCCAACCACAGTCTTGTGTCTCTCAACCTACTAACCCAAGGAATGCACCCCCTTCACTGCTCTTAGTCCATCAGGTTTCACCATTATTTTATTAGCACTATCAAAACAAGTGACCAGGAACTCTGAGACATGGTTTTGGAACCCTCGCTGACCAAAATGGTGTCTTGCATTTTTAACTTATGTTTCCTTCAAAATTGACAAAACTTTACGAGTATTACTCCCACATAGTTTCTTCATGCTCCCATTTCGTGTCTTCAGGAACGTAGTAGGTCCATTGAACCTTTACTAGACATATATCCTTGTTCCTGAACACTTTTAATTTCTAGTTCAGGATGCATATTGGTTCCCCCGAAAATCCCCTTCATGTTCCACTTGGATCACAATCCAATCTGTTATATGGTTAGGGTCAGGAACATATTTCTTTAATAATGAAACATGAAATACATTATGCACTCTCATGGATGTAATAAATACTAACATGTATGCCATTGGACCTATCTTTTGTAAGATCTTAAAATACCCACAATATCATGCTGCAAAATTTTGGCAACAACCTAATATTAGAAAAATTATTTTCACTTTCACTTTTAGAAATACATATTCACCCACTTTAAAATATCTGAAAACCCTATTCTTGTAGGCACACCTTTTTTTTCTTTCCTGGGAAACCTTTAAATTTTGTCGGATCTTAATCATCTACTTTTCCATTTCCTTCAACAAATCTGGCCCAATGAAAACTCTATCTATTGTGTTATCCCAACTCAATGGTTTGTTACACTTATTTCCATACAATGCTTCAAATGGGCTCATTTTTAATGAGGCTTGATACCCATTATTGTAAGAAAATTCAAGTAAGTGGATGTAATCCTCCCACTCTGATGGTTGGTCCATCACATACATTATGAGCATGTCTTCAATTATTATGTTGGTTCTCCATGTTTTCCCATTAGAGTTTGGGTGATATGTTGTACTGAGATCTAAATTTGTCCTAAAGCCTTTGAACAAACCTTTCCAAAAATTGGATGAAACTTGGGATCTATGTATAAAACTGTTTCTCTAGCATCAACCACTTGGTTTTCTTTTCCTTTGGTATGTTTAATTTCAAAGTCATATTCACTAGGAAATTCAAGCCATATAGTTTGTATGACATTTAATGTGGGTTATCCAAACAAATGTTTTAGACCAGAATGGCCCATTCTTAGCTCAAATCTTATCCCCATGAGGTAGTTTATTTGCTTTTTCAATGCATTAGCAATGGATACTAATTCCAAGTCATGTGTAGCATTATTCCTCTCATGCTATTTAAATTTTCAAGACTCATAGCACACCACATGACCCTTTTAAGAGAGGAATCCACTGAGCCCTTCCTTGTACACCACAAAATATTTGTCTGGATATGTAATATTTAATATGGGTCCACTTGTCAAAATATCTTTCAGCTACTAAAATCTCTCTTCACACTCAGAAGTCCATTCAAATTTCGCTCCCTTATTTTTCAAAGAAGTGATTGGGCTTGCAATATTTGAGAATCCTTTTATGAATATTCAATTATAACTGCCAAGACCCATGAATTATTTTACCTCTATCACATTTCTTGGCATTGGCCACTCTCTAATGGCCTTTATCTTCTCAGGATCAACTATTATCCCATCTTCTAAAACAATATTCCCCAAGTAGTGAATCTTCTTTTGATAAAATATGCACATACTTAGTTTGGCATACAACTTATACTCTGTTAAAATTTTAGCACCATTCTCAAATGTTTCTCATGTTCTTCTTTTGTCTTTGAGTAGATAGGTATATCATCCAGGAACAAAATCACAACTTGTTTAGGTATTACATGTGTTGAGTCTCCATTTTGACACCTTTATTACCCTATATTACCCTCTATCTGAGCCTATTTTACCTATGCTATGTGTATATAATTGACTGTTTCCTCCACAAATACAGTTGATGACCTTTCCCATATGCATAGAGAGGTAACTTATGATTAAGGCATGATTTGTTTAGTTTTCTTGAGATAATTTGATTAAATGCTTGATTATGTATGATCCTAATCACCTTGACTCTTAAGAAGCTTGATCTGGTACCTCACTATTCCGGTACTACAACTATAGTGTGATCTGGTACCCAGTCTATTCTAGTACCAAGGCTCCACCTATCCCGGTACTCCACATCGCATCTAACACCAACTCAACATCGCATTCGATACCAACTCAACATTGCATCCGATACCATCACACTCAACATTGCATCTATTTCTAGCACACATAGCATTGAATCTAGTACCAATCTTTCACATGTTCCAGTACTACCTTTGCACCTAATATGATACTCATGGTTGTGACTGTGTTGATCCGGTACTAAAACCTTGTCTATAGAATTCCGGTACCAACATTTTAGTACTAAATTTTCACCTCGCATTCTGGGCCGATAAAGATGAATATCAAAATTTGGGGACATGGGTTTTTTCCAGAGCGGAATTTTAATGTGGATACATGGGCCAAAATCCCTAGATATCACATGTGTGGACCTCCATCTCAGGGGAAATGATTCATCCTAAATTTTTGCCAATTTTCCAAAAATTCTAGGATCATGTCCAGTTTTGTGGAAAATGCATTTCCTTTATTAGATAATGGTTGTACTCAACCTCCATTGATGGAAAATGGTTTTGATTTGGATTGGATTTTCTAGAGCCAAATTTGTAATGTAAAAAGTATATAAATTGAGTGATGGCTCTAAGCCAAAGGGGAAGAATTATTATGCTGCAAATTGGATTTATGAGAAGACTCTTTTTGTAAATTTACTTGCTGAAGATTAATGGAAGTTTGAATTCAATGATCCCGTGTGTGTTTTAGCATTTACCATCTGCTGATCTAAAAGATTCAATTTTGGCATCGGCAAGGGCCCACCGATCCATCTTGGTAATCTCATTGTAAATTATTAGTATAGATTTTTATTTCATGTATTTGTTGTTTTGATTTCATTTCTGATTTCACTATTAGAATTGATTGCAAACTGTGGCAGTACATGAATAGTTTGAGAGTCCATCATTCACATTACATGAGACAACAAATGGATCATCTCATTAAAACCTTTTTTTCCTGTGTAGGAATGAAATAGCTTTTCATAATTGTCAAGTTGCATTGATTTATTTTCTGAATGTCATTTGTTTGAAGAAGTGTTTAAAATTAGATAGGGATTGATTGCAAGTTATTATTGAATTGATTTTGTACAGGAAATGAGATCAAGGCCTCCATCTCTCACACATGCACTTATAATGGAGTGTTTATACTCTGCCTCGTAGTTCTTTTAGGTTAGTTAAGTTTTCAAAATGTTAATGAGTGATTGTGTGTTTGTTACAGGAGATAGACTCATAGCCCATATCTTGATTTCATGATCCTATAATGAGAAAATCTATCCCCTAAACAAGAATTCAGAGTTATAGATTTATTGATCAATTTTGCTTTCTGGATTTTGAATTGCATGTGTGCAGTGTTATTTGAAAGGTCTAAAACATAGTATTTTGTTATTGAATGTTTCTTCTTTATGCTATACTCATTAGACATAGATAGACCACATGTTACTGGCACATATAGTGCATCAAATCTATTAATTACGAATCTTGGTCAATAATTTATGTTTGGTAATATATTATGCATATAATTGCACCAACAACATGAACACTCCATTCATCATGCACATGAAAAAAACTAGGGGATTTGATAGCCTAAATGGCACTACCGTCAATTCATAATTACCATATCTTGTTTTGAACGTTTTCTTGATGATATATTCTTCCTTTATCTTCACTTGGTGATAACCTAATCTCAATTCAATTTTGGAAAATTTTATTGCACCTTTAAGCTGATTGAATAGATCATCAATCCTTGGAAAAGGGTATTTGTTCTTTATGGTGACTTTATTTAGCTGTATGAAATCAATACTCAGCCTTAAGGTTCATTATTTCTTCTTCACAAAAATCACTAGGGCTCCCCAAGGTGACACACTTGGGTGTATATACCCCTTCTTTAACAATTATTCAAACTGCATCTACAACTCTTTCAATTCTAGTGTGTCCATTATGTAAGGTGTGTTGGACACTAGGGTAGATCCTAACACCAAATCAATAGAGAAATCAATGTCTTTTTTTGGTGGTAGTCCTGGGATTTCCCCAAAAACATCTTCAAAATCCCTCAAGACTGGATGGTATTCAATACTTGGCATTTTATCTATGGTTGACTCTTCCATATGGGATGAAAAAATATGACATCCCTTCCTGAATTTTTTTTTCATATGCATGGATGAAATTTCATATCTTTGCATACAACTAATGTTCAACCCTTTCTCAACTTTACATACACATGATGTTCCCTTAACACTTGTAGCACCATATTCAAGATCTAGTCATTTTATTCTTCAAACATGTTATTCAGGAAAACAATGACAAACTTATCCAAGTAATTTTTGAAAATTTCATCCATCAAAGACATGAATATAATTGGTGCATTTGAAAACCCAATTCACACCACTACAAATTCATAATGGCCATATCTTGTTCTCAATGTTGTATTTCTAACTTCCTCCTTAATTATTACATATTGGTATCATGACTTGAGTTCAATCTTGGAAAATACCTTGGCATCTTTCAACTGATCAAAAAGATCATCTATCCTTGGAAAATGATACTTGTTCTTCATTGTCACCTTGTTCAACTTCCTAAAATCAATGCCCAACTGTAAGTTTACATCTTTCTTCTTCACCAAAAATCTTTGTATGTACCCCCTATTCAACAACTCTTCAATATGCATTTGTAGTTCCTTTAGCTATTTTGTACTCATCCTATAAAGTGTCTTGGACACTGGTGTTGGATTACTGAGAGGAGGGGTGAATTAGTAATAGCGTAATTATAATAATTTTTCTTCAAATGGTATATCAATGTAGAATTATTATCCAATAATGAGCAGTAAGAAATAAACAATCACATGCATACACAGTACACCAGTGTTTTACGTGGAAACCCGAATCGGGAGAAAACCACAGAATGCTTTTTATTATATATCTTGAAGAATTACATTCATTGGAAGCACCAACTTCCTTTGTTTTCCAGCTGCAACTGGAACGAGGCTCAAACCCCCTAGTTTCTTAGGCTACAACCTGAGGGAAGCTCCAACTCCCCAATTCTCTGGCTACAACCCCCAATGTTCTCCAGCTACAACTGGAAGGTGGCTACAACCACCTGTCCTTGCCACGTCCCGCCACCTTGAAGTAGAAGTAGAATGATGGAACCACTATCACACTATCACTGTGAGATATACCACTGTAAACCTATACCAATAAATATGAACCATGCATCAACCTGTACCTCAACCTGTAATCAACCTGTACCATAAACAAGTGCATCAACCATGCACCAACCTGTAATCAACCTGTACCATAAATAATTGTATCCAACCATGTACCAAGTATGTACCAATCATATTTCAAATAATCATCAACTAAGACTCATCAATATGTACCAACATCATCAACTATACACCTCATGTATGTGCGCCAACTCATCAACTACTTGTCTCAACCATGTACTCAACATGTACCACAACCAAAAGCCCTCATCAATTTCATCATCCAAATCTGATTTGTATCTCTGTAATAGACCTGGTGTATATGATCATATTCCTGCAAACTTTCCTTAACTTTGAAAACAAGAGAATAACATTTTCATCAAACTTTTCTTTAGTCTCACATGCCTAGTTTTGGATTAGTCAACAACCCTAACTTGAAGTAATAATAACTTTGAACCTGTAATGTATAAAGATATGAAACTGATAGACAATTTTCTTCAGTTTTTTTTATGAAATTCATCCAAGTGTTACTACTTGGAACCTCTCAAAAAAGGAGTTATAGCAAAAATGGTGTACCTTGCTGAATTTTGGATTATTCTAGAGAGCGACCTTGTAGAGCGTGCCCCACAAATTTTTTTTGATGTATTGATCTGAAACTGTTACACAGCATACTAAAGACTATACCCTAACCAACACATTTGGTCTCACTAAATTTTTATCTATTATGAATATGTTATGATGTTTTTACCTGAAACACCTCATTTTGACTAGTTTCAAGACTAGCAACAAACCCTATTTTCCACAGACTGTAACTCCCAAAATACAACAACCCACAAGATGAATTGTTTACCACAGATACTTGGATATGTTTTCTCACTTGAATAGAAATTTCATGGTCTGAATCATTATATAAAAAAATTTATAGTGAAAATGGTGAGATGACCTGTAAATAACATACCTTAGAAAGCACCATCAAAAGAATTTCCTTCCTTGCATTTCGGCCTTCTTTTCTCCACCTTCACTTAGAATTCTAGTTTAGATATATTTGGTGACCTTAGACACATATAGATATTCAATATGCTCAAGTGTGATTCAAATGAGAGAGCCTTGCCTCTTATTTATACTCTCCAAGTAGCTTCCTTAAAAACATCTTCTAGGTCACTTGGCCCACTTTCCTTATTTTAGGGTTGGGTCCACTTCTAATTTATCCATTAAATTTATTGTTGACATAATTTCTTTTGTGTTCACTTTGAATTATAATACACTCATCACTTCAGTTTATTATTTACCTTTTAAAATCTCTTAAACCACTTTGACTTTTGGGGGCTTCTAGATGACATATGAGGGTCCTCCAACTTCGTAAGGCCATAACTCTCAAATCGTGAGGAGTTATGTGATGTTCTACATACCACCAGAAATGGCATGACATGTACTATCCATATAAAATAGTATTATCTAAAAATATATCATAAATCATACCATTACCCATCAAAAAAACTTGGGTCCATTATCCAAACCTGGCATCTCCAACTTCTCATGGCCATAACTCTCTAACCATGAGGAATTATGTGACGTTTCAAATACCACCGCAAATGACATGAAAAACACTATCCATCTAGGGTATTTTCCATGAAAAGTTCACTTTCCTTCATCTCATTATTCCACAATTAAGCATGGGTTCTCTTACTCCACAAAGCATCTTCCCGTGAGGGCTTTCACCATAAGGGGACCACTTTGGAGTTCATCCATATTTACTTCTTATCAACCATGAAAAAATAATAATGAATCATATTTACATCAAACAATATTGGGTCTATTACCCAAACCTTTGTGCTACAGGGATTTCTTCAAGGGTTGACATCAATGACAACCAACCTTAATCAACAATCTCCCCCTTTTGTATTGATGGAAACACTCTGATGCAATACTAAAATCATATCACTTATGCTCCCCCTGTTACCATGCCTTTGTCCTCTGCATCTGATAAATCTGCTCCCCCTAGAACTATGCCTCTGTCCTTTCCATCTGATAAATCTGGCCCCCTTGGAACCATGCCTCTGTCCTCTACATCTGATAAATATCTCCCCCTTTGTCATCAATGGCAAAGGTATCTTTCCATCTGGGGCTACTCCGCCTGACAAACTATCCTCTTATGGTGCTTCCTCATGTACATCTAAGACATGTAAGATAAGCATTAAAAAAGAATTCATTTTTGGAGTAAAAATAACTCCAAGTCTTTGGCGAAGATATTCAAAGGCTTCCCGTGGAAGTAGTTTTGTAAATATGTCTATCACTTGTTCTTTTGTGCCCACATACTCAACTCTGATGTTCTTTTCTGCAACCTGTTCCCATAGAAAGTGATACTTGATTGGAATGGGCTTCGTCTTGGAGTTCATCACCGGGTTTTTTAAGATATTGATGGAACTTGTATTATCACAATATATTGAATGGGCTCATCATACTCAACCTGTATATCTGTCAAAGTTTATTTCATCCAACGAACATGTGTACAACATGTTGTTGCTGCAATATACTCTGCCTCGGCCATAGATAGAGATACCGATGATTGTTTCTTGCTTAGCCATGATACCAAACACTCACCTAAGTAGAATGTTGCTCCACTGGTGCTTCGTCAGTCATCAATACAACCTGCCCAATCTACATCTATGTAGGCAATAAGTGATAGATCTTTTCCTTTTGGATACCATAATCCAAAATCTTTTGTTCCTTTGAGATATCTGAAGATCCTCTTTACTGCTAATACATTGGATTCCTTTGGTGTTGCTTGAAATCGTACCACCCATCTAACTGCCTACATTACATCTGGTTTGGGTGTTGTCACATATAGTAGGCTGCCAATCATTGACCTATATTGCCTCTGATCTTTAGAATTTGAATCATCATCTTTGCTCAACTTACAACTCGTTTGCATGGGAGTGATAACTGGTTTGCAATCTTCCATTCCGAACCTCTTTAACATTTCTATGATATACCTGGTTTGAGAAATAAAAATTCCTTGGTTTCTTTGACATATCTGAAGTCCTAGAAAGAAGGATAGCTCTCCAAGTAATGACATTTCAAATTCATTTTGCATGTTTTTTTCAAATTTATGGCTTAACCTGTCATCATCACTACCAAAAATAATATCATCAACATAAACTTCAATTAATAAAATATTACCTTGACTTACCTTGATGTAGAGGTTGTTGTCTACACTTCCTTTTCTGAACCCTGCTTGCTACAGATACTTATCTAGTCTAGAGTACCATGCTCTAGGAGCCTATTTTAGACCATACAAGGCCTTCTTTAATTTACACACATAGTCTGTGTTCTCTGACAACTGAAATCCTTTTGGTTGTTCAATGTAGACTTCTTCTTCAAGTTCCCCATTTAGAAAATATGATTTTACGTCCATCTGATATACTTTAACATTTTTGGAGCATGCATAAGCTAAAAGAAAACGGATTGCTTCCATTCTAGCAACTGGGGAAAATGTCTCTTCAAAGTCGATTCCTTCAATCTGTGCATATCCTTTACATACCAATCTAGATTTGTTCCTTGTAACCTGTCCATCTTCATTCAATTTATTCCTAAAAACCCATTTTGTGTCAATCACATTCTTATTCTTTCGTCTTGGAACCAATTCCCAAGTGTCATTTTTCTCTATTTGATCCAACTCTTAATCCATGGCCTTATTCCAAAATTCATCCTATTCTTAATCCATGGCCTTATTCCAAAATTCATCCTATTCTTAATCCATGGCCTTAATCCAAAATTCATCCTTGTTGGCTTCTTCAAAACAGTTTGGTTCAATTGTAGATAAGAGTGCTAGGTGTGTTTGTTCTGGTG
>JASDQU010239001.1:3995-16986 GCA_032191745.1 Picea mariana
CATGTGCACGTTGTTGGGGTACTCACAAAGAAAATATCCATGATTGGTATCAATGCAAAATATTATTGCACATCAGATTTGGTGCAAAAAAAGAGAATAAACATATGCAGAAATATGATGGAAGAGGAAAACCTAGAGAACATATAGACATATGCATAACCCAATGGAGACTGGTACCACCAAATGAATGACCCCATCACTTCATCCATACATTAGAAGTCATACCAAGAAATTGGTATACATAATTGGAACTGTGAAGAGGAACTGTAAATTGGGAAGAGCTGCAACAAAACTTTGTAATTATGTTTGCATTTGAACATGAGAATCCAATGATAGATGCAACATTGAAGTTGATAAAAGAAAATATTTTTTAAGAACCTGAAGTTGAAATTGTAATAGATTATCAAAATCACAATCGACAAACAATCAGACAGTAGTTACATTTTTACCACGTCACAGAAGATGACCCGATAGAAAAATACACAACGATATTCAGATAACAAAAGTTGAAGGGGAAAGAGAAGTAGAATTCCCACATTTACAGTCAGAATAATTTGCTGCACCATTGAAGATAAAGAAATTCAATATTGGAACAGAAGAGAATCCAAAAATTGCAAGTATTGGTGACTATTGGGACAACTAGACAGTGGAAAGAATAACAGAACTATTGCGTGAATATAGTGATCTCTTTCGAGGAATGTTTTCATAAATGAAAGGGGTAGCATGAAAACTTGGAGAAATGAAAATCCCTCTACGACTAGGTTCCATACCAATAAGACAGAGACCCTATAGGCTAAATCGAGTATATAAAAAAAATTTTAAGGAAGACATTGATAAAATGTTAGAGGATGGTATAATATAACTTGTTGAATAATCTGAGTGGATTAGCCCTACGATAGTTCATGAGAATAAGAAAAGGGGGATAAGGATATGTGTAGACTTGAGGAAGTTAAATGATGCTTGTCTTCATGATCCCTTCCCTACTTCATTTATAGATGAGGTATTGGAAAATGTGGGAGCACAAGAAGCATAATCATTTACTAATAGATTTTCAAGGTATCACCAAATCATAATAGCACCAGAGGATCGTTATAAGACTACATTTTCCACAAAATAAGGGTCATACCATTACACAGTTACTCCCTATGGATTGAAAAATGCCCCTGCTAGTTTTTCAAGAGTAGTGGTAGTTGCATTTAAACATTTTATACATAAATTTTTAGAGGTTTATCTGGATGATTGGATAGTATTTAGCCTATTGAAAGATCATGTTGAAGTTTTAAGACTAATGCCATACATGTATAGACAATGCCAAATATCCTTGAACATTAAGAAATGCATATTTAGTGCACCATTTGGAATTCTTCTAGGGCATGTGGTGTGTAAACAAGGTTTTTTGGTTGACCCTACAAATATTATTGTCATTGTTAATTTACCACCACCTAAGTCAGTGCACCAATTAAGAGCTACACTAGGTCATATAGGCTACTATAGAAAGTTCATAAAGAGCTATGCACAAATTATTGTGCCTATGGAGAAACTGTTAAAGAAAGATATCAAGTTTCAATGGAATGATGAGTGCCAACAAATTTTGTACATATTAAAAGAGAAAATGGTGACAACACCAATTCTGGTGTTTCCAGATTGGTCAAAAGAGTTCCATGTTCATGTGGATGCCTCTTGAATAACACTTGGAGCAGTACTAGCACAACCAAAAGAAGGTGACATAGATCACCCAATAGAATTTGCAAGTAGGAAACTCTTAGATTCAGAACATAATTATAATGCAAAAGAGAGAGAAGGTTTGGCTATGGTGTATGCATTACAAAAGTTCAAACATTATTTATTAGGACAACATTTCAAAATGTTCACAGATCACTCTACTCTCAAATACCTGGCCAACAAGTAAGTGTTGGGGGGGAGCATATGTAGATGGTTGATTTTATTTCAAGAGTTTGATTTTGAAGTAGTAGTGAAACCTAGAAGACTAAATGAAGGGCCAAATCATCTGTCCAGGATAACTAATGGAGAGGAACCAAGCAACCTGGTGGACAATTTTCCTGATGCACAACTCTTTTCAGTGCAACTTGTTGATGAATACTTTTCTGATGTCATTGAATTTTTTAGTACATGATCTCCCCAAAGGAATACAACACTATGCAAAAGAAGAATTTGGTGGTTAGGGCTGCAAATTACCAACTTATTGCAGGACACTTGTATAAACTAGGTGCAGATAATATTCTAAGAAGATGTGTCATGGAACATGAATGTCCTATCATCTTGGAAGAAGAACATAAAGGAATAGTCGGAGGATACTATGCAGGAAAACACACTGCATATAATATATTTCACACATGACTATGGTGGCCAATAGTTTCTAAATATGCAAAGGAATACTTCCAAACTTGTGATGTCTGTGAGAGGGTAGGAAAACCATCCAGGAGGGATGAGATTCCACTAAAACCTCAAGTGTAACACCCCAAGGTCGAGCCCCTGCTGAATTGTAATTATGTTTATAGGCTGGTGAGCCGAGTGGTTATAAGATAAGAGACTTATGTGTTTATTAGGATGGTGAGCCAGATTCTAAGGCCAATGAGCCTAATTTTTTATATGTAAATACTTGCATCATTAATGAAATTACACTGCTACATCTAGGCCGACCACAAAGAAGAGTTATGGGGGACTAAGCTCCACTAGGTAGGGTAAAGGAGGGGGATAAGTGTCTAGGCCTAGGGGCTAAGCTAAAAGGCTTACCTCTAAGGGAATAACATTTTATTATTATTTCCCAAAGGCTATGGTTGACATAAGTCGTGTTGTCCTAAGTTCTAGGGAAAATGGGGGAATGAGTGCTAAGTGGAACTCATGCGGCTTTAGGAAGACATGTATCAACCTGGGCACATGCAGTTTATAGCTGGGAAATCTAGCTCGTTGGGGGTTCGCTTCCCATTCTGGCGTTTCTCCCATACTTGCATCTGCGTCAATTTTTTTATTTTCCTCATGACCCTTATGACTCTATGGAAGTCTGTCACCCCTCCTGATTGACCAAGGAATTCACGCATTGGACCAGTTCTCCATCATTATTGCCTCAGTATCTAGTACGCACTTTTGGAATCCTGCAGTTGAACTTGAGCTATCCCGTGTGTCTCATGTGAAGCTCGATGCATTTGTGTTCTCCTGAGCCATGATGTGTCTTAGCGTTTGGTTGTTTCCACTTTTGGTGTCCATACCCATTTTCTATTGTTGTCGTCACCTTGTGTTAGCTAAATGTTGTTGATGTATTGCTTAGGAGCTGAATTGAAGAAGTAGGTTGTCAGGCATGTGATAAACTCTCCCAGGTGAGAGAGTTTGTTGGGAAGTGAGTTCTCCTGGAAGGGAGTCTCATAGCAGCTATAGTACTCTGAGACTTCTGGTCCAGCCTATTGTTGAAGCCCAAGGTAAGGGAGGTGTAATAGTCGATGGATGTGTATTAGTGAAGTTGTACCCTCCTGGGGTGGAGCAGGCATGTGGGGAATAAGGGTATGTGGGTTGTGGACGTTAGTGGTTCATGGGATAAAAGATCCTTCCTGTTGTTCTTTGCAACTTCCTTATTGTCCTTACCATAACTAGAATTCCCTTACCGGTGGAGTTTAGTCCCAGCTCGGGGGTGACCCACTGCTGAGCATGATGAGCAGCGTGGTTTAAGGCTGAGAGGTTCATGGAAGGTCTACACATAGTTGGTGGATCTCAATTAAAATATAGGTATTCATTCCATGTTCATTCACCGCTATGTACTTATATATGTTGTTACATATATGGTTTTGTCTGAATTACTGCATGTATGCTTTTACTGTTATTTCTGCATCAGTCTGTGTAATATCATAATATGTTGTTTGTATATGGTTTTAATTATAGTTAGATGATAATTTTTATTTCTACGAGATAGCATGGCTCGACCTGGGTGGTCGGGGGTGTTAAAACAAATTGGTATCAGAGCATAGAGAGACGTCTGAAAGTGACGTTGTCTATCTTGTTGGTGGCTGGGGGACGTTAAAAATTGGTATCAAAGAAGTAAAGGAAAAGTTAAGGTTGATTTTGTAGCATTCCCCGTCAGGGGTTGATGGTCAGGGACGTTACAAATTGGTATTAGAGACAAGGTTCAAGCACTGAGCCTGGATGGGCTGGATAAGTGGTCATTATAACCAAGGTTCAGAGAGAAATGGTGCCAAGACGTTACCTTGGTTGTGTTACGAAGCTCAAGAGGTGTAGTGGTATTATAAAACCACAACAGATGTGGTAATGGGCTACACATTATTGTGGGTCGTTGGAATTTGTTCAGGAGAAGGAGGACAATTCTTGACATCAGATATGGAGAAAAGTGCAGGAGGGTTAATATGAAAGTCCTTAAGAATTCAGGACTTCAACAAAGTATGTGTTATAGAGGGGAAGAGGCCAAAGCCCCGAAATCCCTGAAGTGGATCTACATCGTATATCTGGGGAGAAGAGATCGACCATTGGATTGGGCCAAAGTTGGATAGGAACCGTTGGATCAATCCAAGGGTGGAAGTTACAACGCAGTATGAAGGACAGAGAGCTCCTGAAGCTCCGAAGTCCGGAGCTAATCCAGACCGTCCGTCAAGAGGGACACGTGTCAGAAAATTGGCTTGTTTAGGATTTCGACGTTCGAGAATATGAGTTTGTGCTGAGAAGAGAACTCACGAAGCCTAAAATTCTAAAGCCCCGAAAAGATGAGGTAGTGAGTCATGATGATGTCACCTGGAGGTGATGTGGACCTTCCCTATACCTTCCACATACCCCCACCTAGAATGTTGTCAGATGTACTATGTGGGCCCTAAGGTTACATAACATAGTTAAAGGTCGACGGACCCACACTGGCGTTGATCACGATACATCATGATCGGCGACCAGGAGGCATTGCGGGGACCCAAGTTGCACAGGAGTTAATTCCCCAAGGTTGTCCCACAATCCAAACCACGGTTTTACCAGTGGGTTATGTGTCAACGTCAGAAGAATTGTGGGACGAAAGGCGGGTTACTCCAAACCGTTGTTGCATGCCCCCAAAATTTGAAAGGTGTTAAGTGATGTGACTATTCGGTATCTTAGTTCAAGTACGGAAATTGTGGGTCCCAGTGGATGCATGGCACTAGTTGTGAAGTCCAGAGACTTGACACTCTGGAAGAATGCTTCATAAGGGAATGAAAGGAAGAACTTTCAAAATTTTCATAACATCGAGGTGACGAGACGTAATGACGTCACCAAAGTTGACATGGAAGTGTTCGGAGATTAACGGTTCGGGGTGTTGGGGGTGTGCGGATGTGAAGTCCTGAAGCTCTGCAGCTCTGAAGTCCTGGAGCTAAGATGTCTGAGGTTCCATAGTGAGTTCCAGCCATTGGATGTTGGGTAGTCATGGATTGTTGATCCACTCTACTTCGCGAGTTTGTCAATCTAGAAATCCAAGAGAATTGTTTTGATGTGCTTTGAAAACTTACGAAGTCAGAGGCCCGAAGTTCCGAATAAATGCCTATCGACCTAGTGCTTGGCCACAGCCCATGGTCACATGGGTTGGGGGCTAAGTGAAAGGGGCTAGTGCCCAAAAATTATTCAGAACAGAGAAGAGATTAGAAAGAAAAGATCTGTGGGGATTCTTGATTGATCGAGAACCGCAGAATGAAATCTGAAAGTTTCTTTGAATCAGATTGGTTTATGAATACTGTGGAATTTGTTAAGGACTGTTGGCCTGGAAAAATTCGGTTGATTGCACATTGTGTTTGCAGAGTTAAGGATTGTTAGAACCGAACTGAATTTCCACATAGTGCAGAGAAATGGAGGAGGCACATAATGATTTCAGTTCAGAAAATGAAGCTAAAGGAATGGATGTTTATTTGGGAGTTGTAGGATCCAACTCCAATGGGCATGGAGAAGAGATAGATGAGGGGGGGGGGACATGATGAAAATCATTCAAACATTGCAGAAATATGTCCAGAATCACCGAGGAGATAACATAAAGCTCATGAAAGCTAGGAATCAATAGGGAGAATTCAACATAAAGTTGATACAGAGCCTGTAAAGGATAGAAAAGAAATTGGATAAGGAGAGTGACTCCAGTAAATCAGAAAGTCATAGGTCCCCTGATGAGAAGAGAAAATCAAGGAGTGTTGGAGACACCATCATCACTCCCAAGGGAACTCGAAGAGGAGGGAACACAGTAGTTCAAGCCCATCTCCTACCAGAAATCATAGGATATCTGGAGTGGATGAACTGAAGGGTTAAATGAACAAGATTAAACCTCCTACTTTTGACGCAGAACACAAGAAAGATGAAGATGTTGAGACATGGCTGCTGGGCATGAGGAAATATTTCCGACTACATAACTATTCTTCTCATGTAGAGGGACGAATTTCCATCTACCAACTTAAAGGAAAGGCATCCATATGGTGGGATCATCTTGTGAAAGTACAACATGTCAGAGAGAAGAATGTTACATGGAGGGAATTCAAGACACAGTTTGAAAAGAAATACTTAACTAAGAGGTATTATGACAAGAAAATGAAATAGTTATTTGAACTCAAGCTGGGAAGTATGTCCATTGATGAGTATGAAAGAACATTCTTGGAGTTGTTGAAATATGTCCCCTTCATCAAGGACGAGACAATTAAGATTCAAAGGTATCTGAGTGGGCTTCCTTCTTCCATCAGTGACAAGATCTAGTATGATGACCCGAAAACTATGGAAGAAACTATAAGGAGAGAAAAATTCTTATATGATCAGAAAAAAGAAAAGCCTACTTTCCAAAAATATTGCGAAGACAAGAAGAATTTCAAGAGGGAGCAAAAGCAAAAGGGAATCAAACCACCATTTTTCAGAAATAGTCCTCAAGGACAACTAATTTTGAGAGAGCCTAGGATGGCTAAAGTAGGTGGGAAAAGGCCAAGACAGACACCTATGAAGTGTTGGGGATGCAAAGGAGATCATAGGTATAGATATTGTCCTCACAAAAAGGACAAGGTGAGAGATTTTCACAGTGTTCAGGAAGAAGAAACAATGGAGGACATGGGCAGAAGAGTACCAAGAATCTATGCAGCCTTGGACAACAAGCAAGATGAGTATCAATCACACATGATTGAAGTTGAAGGTATGATCAATAACCATGCCTTTACTATTTTAATAGAATCAAGAGCTATTCATAGTTACATAGATCCTAAAGTTGTGGAAAGATTATGCTTGCCGAGAAGAAAGCATGAGAAATATTGGTTGGTACAACTAGATACAGGAGCCAAGAGGAAAGTTGTTGGGTCGGTTAAATCATGTCCAGTGGGCATGAATGGACTAAGTACCAAGGCATATAAATATATTTCCTTTAAGTTCATATGATTTCCTAATTGGTATGGACTGGTTGGAACAACACGATGCCATTTTAGACTGCCATAACAAGGCATTCACTTTCTTGGATGAGGAAAGAAATCAAAGAACAATCGAAGGAATTCCCAAGGCAGTTGTTATTAGAGAAATTTCAGCAATGCAGTTGAAGAAATGCTACAGAAAAGGATGTCAATTATTTGCAGCTCATATGGAGGAAGAATCTAAGGATAAGGTGCCAATTCTAGAGGATTATGCAGTCCTGGAAGATTTTGAAGATGTGTTAAAGGAGGTACCAGGACTACCTCCAAAGAGAGATATTGATTTCTCTATAAATTTGACGTCTGGAGTAGCCCTGGTGTCAAAGAATCCCTATAGAATGAGTACACTAGATCTGAAGGAATAACGAATGCAGCTTGAAGAGCTTCTGAAGAAGGAGTATATTCTCCTAAGTGTATCACCTTGGGGTGCCCCAGTCTTGTTCGTAAAGAAAAAAGATGGAACAATGAGATTGTGCATCAATTTCAGACAGCTGAACAAAGTGACTATTAAGAACAAGTATCCTTTGCCAAGGATCGATGATATCTTTGATCAGTTAAAGGATGCCAAGATATTTTCGAAGATAGATCTCAGGTCAAGATGCCATTAGGTAAGGATTAAAGAGGAAGACGTCAGTAAGATCGCCTTCAGAACAAGGTACGGTCATTATGAATTTATAGTGGTGCCATTTGGGTTATCAAATGCACCCGTTGTTTTCATGTGCCTAATGAATGGTGTATTCAGAGAATATCTAGACAAGTTTGTCATAGTCTTTTTGGATGAGATCCTGGTGTATTCCAAGTCGGAGGAAGAGCATGAACATCATCTGAGGATGGTGTTTCAGGTGCTAAGAGAGTACCAACTATATGCCAAATTGAGAAAGTGTCATTTTATCAAAAGCAGATCCATTATTTGGGACATATCATTTTAAAGGATGGGATAGTTGTGGATATTAAGAAGATATAATCCATCAGAGAATGGTCAGTGCTGAAGAATGTTATAGAATTTAGATCCTTTATGGGTCTAGCTGGTTATTACAAAAGGTTCATTGCAAAGTTCTCAAGGATAGCTCACCCCATCACTTCCTTACAAAGGAAGGAGAAGAAATTTCAATGGACAAAAGAATGTGAGAGAAGCTTCCAACAATTGAAGCAACTGTTAACCAGTGCTCCAATCCTAAGGATTGCAGATTCAAATGAAGATTTTGTAGTGTGTACAGACACATGCAAAGAAGGACTGGGAGGAGTTCTCATTCATAATGGGTTTGTAATATGTTATGAGTCTAGGAAGATGAAGGATCATGAAAAGAACTATGCAACTCATGATTTGGAGTTGGCAGCCATAGTGCACACTCTGAAGAAATGAAGACATTACCTCATGGGGAAGAGGTTTAAACTGAGGACAGACCATAATGGTCTGAAGTATTTGTTTGATCAACCAACCTTGAATGCTAGGCAGAGTAGATGGTTCGAATTCCTTTCTGAGTACAACTTTGATATCAAGCATATCAAAGGAAAGGAGAACAAAGTGGCTGATGCACTCAATAGAAGAGTGCATGAACTACATGCTACGACCGTTAGCATGTATCAAACTGATATTAAAAGAAAAAAATTGGAAGCTGCAAATGCAGACTTGCAGTACATGGAATTGGTGGCAAAGCTACATCAAGGTAAGATGCTATAGAAAGTGGAAGATTATAAATTGGAAGTTGATGGAACACTCTTGTACAAAAACAGAATTTATGTACATAATTTCCATGAATTGAGAATTATGATCTTGAAATAAATGCATAATGTGCCTTATGTTGGGCACCCTGGATATCAAAACACAGTGGCAACAATCAATAGCTATTACTTTTGGCCAGGCATGAAGAAGGAAATTGCAGAGTACATAGCTAAATGCTTAGAATGTCAAAGGGTCAAGGTTGAGCATAGGAACCCAGTTGGGTTGCTACAACCATTTCCCATTCTTGAGTGGAAGTGGGAAGTGGTGACAATGGATTTCATCATAGGATTTCCCAAAACTGAAAAGAAGCATGATTCCATCATGGTGGTGGTGGATAAGCTTATGAAAGCTGCCCATTTTATTCCATTGAAAACTACTCAGAAGGTAGCTAATGTTGTTGATATATATATGAAGGAATTAGCACAATTGCACAGTATTCTCAAGACAATTGTGTCAGACAAAGACCCAAAATTCACCTCAAAGTTCTGGAAAGGGTTATTCAAAGGATTTAGAACGAATCTGAACTTCAGCACAACCTATCATCCCGAGTCTGATGGGAAAACAGAAAGGGTGAACCAATTGATAGAGGACATGCTGAGGATGTATGTGATGGAAAAACCATCTAAATGTGAACACTACCTACACTTGGTAGAATTTGCCTACAACAATGGGTATCAAGAATCACTAAAGATGAGCGTGTTTGAAGCACTTTATGGTAGAAAGTGCAACACACCAATAAGCTGGGACAACCCAACTGATAGAGAAATAATTGGGCCAGAGTTGCTCAAGGAAATGGAAGAGAAAATGTTGAAGATTAAGAAGAATTTGAAGGTTTCCCAAGACAGACAAAAAAGATATGCAAACAAAGGCAGAACCCACAGGGAGTTCAAAGTGGGTGACAATGTTTTCCTGAAGATGAAAGCCAACAAAAGTTCCCTGAAGCTGGGAAACTGTTCCAAGTTGATAGCCAAATATTGTGGGCCATTTGAAATCCTAGAAAGGATTGGACCAGTTGCATATATGCTTGCATTTCTTGCATCCATGACTGCACATAATGTGTTTCATGTTTCATTTCTTAAGAAATATATACTTGATGCTAATCATGTTATTGATTGGAATGTGATTTAGGTGGAGCAAGAAGGTGTCTTGCAGGTGAATCCGGTGCGTATATTGGGCCAAAAAAGCAAGAAGCTCCGGAATCGAGCCATAGGGATTGTAAAATTCCAGTGGACCTGGTATGGTCCTGAGTACGCAACATGGGAGCATGAAGATGCTATGCGGGCAAAGTACCTGCATCTTTTTGAAGATTCTGGAAATCTTGCTCCAGTTGTGTAAATAAGTTGCACTGAGGACAGTGCAAAAATAAGGGGAGGGAATTGTAACACCCCAAGGACGAGCCCCTGCTGAATTGTAATTATGTTTATAGGCTGGTGAGATGAGTGGTTATAAGCTAAGAGACTTATGTGTTTATTAGGATGGTGAGCCAGATTCTAAGGCCAATGAGCCTAATTTTGTATATGCAAATACTCGCATCATTAATGAAATTACACTATTGCATGTAGACCAACCACGAAGAAGATTTATGGGGGACTAAGCTCCACTAGGTAGGGTAAAGGAGGGGGCTAAGTGTCTAGGCCTAAGGGCTAAGCTAGAGGGCTTACCTCTAAGGGAATAATATTTTATTATTATTTCCCAAAGGCTATGGTTGACATAAGTCGTGTTGTCCTAAGTTCCTCAGAAAAGGGGGGAACGCGTGCTAAGTGTAACTCATGCGGATTCAGGAAGACATGTGTCAACTTGGGTGCATGTAGTTTATAGATGGGAAAGCTAGATTGTTGGGGGTTCGCTTTCCATTCTCGCGTTGCTCCCATCCTTGCGTCTGGGCCATTTTTTTGAGTTTCCTCATGACCCTTACGACTCTCTAGAAGTCTGTCACCCCTCCTAATTGACCAGGGAATTCACACATTGGAATAGTTCTCCATTATTATTGCCTCAATATCTAATACGCACTTTTGGAATCCTGCAGGCGGACTAGAGTTATCCTATGTGTCTCTTGTGAAGCCCGACCCATTTGTATTCACCTGAGTCGTGTTGTGTCTTAGCGTTTGGCTGTTGCCACTTTCGGTGTTCATGCCTATTTTATGTTGTTTCCGTCACCGTGTGTTAGTTGAGTGTTGTTGCTATATTGCTTAGGAGTTGAATTGAAGAAGTAGGTTTTCAGGCCTGTGAGAAACCCTCCCATGTGAGAGAGTTTGCTGGGAAGTGATTTCTCCTGGAAGGGAGTCACGTAGCAACTATAGTACTCTGAGACTTATGGTCCAGCCTGTTGTTGAAGCCCAAGTTAAGGGAGGTGTATTAGGCGATGGACGTGTATTAGTGAAGGTGTACTCTCTTGGGGTGGAGTAGGCATGTGGGGAATGAGGGTCTGTGGGTTGCGGGCGTAAGTGGCTCCTGTGATAAAATATCCTTCCTGTTGTTCCATGCAACTTCCTTGTTGTCCTTGCCAATCCTAGAATTCCCTTGCTTGTGGAGTTTAGTCCCAGCTCAGGGGTGAATCACTGTTAAGCATGATGAGTAGCATGGTCTAAGGCTAGAAGTTTCATGGAAGGTCTGCACGCAGTTGGTGGATCTCAATTAAAATATAAGTATTCATTCCTTGTTCATTCACCGCTATGTATTTATATATGTTGGTACATCTATGGTTTTGTCTGAATTACTGCATGTATGATTTTACTGTTATCTCTGCATCATTCTATGTATTAGCATAATATGTTGTTTGTATATGGTTTTAATTATAGTTAGATGATAATTGTTATTTCTATGAGATAGCATGGACCAACTTGGGTGGTCGGGGGTGTTAAAACAAATTGGTATCAAAGCACAGAGAGACGTCCGGAAGTGACATTTCCCAGCATGTTTGTGGTTGGGGACATTACAAATTGGTATCAAAGCAGTAAAGGAAAAGTTAAGGTTTCTTTTGTAGCATTACTTGACAGGGGTTGATGGTCGGGGATGTTACATTAGGTAACCCTTAAAGTGTTTGACAAATGAGAAATAGATTTTGTAGGACCAATCAGTCCACCAACTAGAAGATCAAGAGCAAGGTATATCATTACAACAGAAGAATATTTAACCAAATGGGCTAAGGCAACAACGGTAAAATATTGCAACTTGGAAACTACAATGCACTCTATATTTGAACAAGTAATTACAAGATTTGGATGCCCTAGAATTCTGGAACTCATTTTCTCAATAATACCATTCATGCAACGATTGAATAATTTGAAATACACCATCAAAAGAGCACTCCATACCATCCTCAGGAGAATGGAATAGTGGAGGCATTTAATAAAATATTGGATAATTCCCTAACTAAAATTTGCAATGTAAACAAGGATGATTGGAATTTGAAGATACCAGCAATACTATGGGCCTATAGAACCACATGCAAGAAACTCACAGGGAAAACACCTTTAAGATTGGTGTATGGTAAGGAAGTAGTAGTCTCTTTAGAGTATTCGATACCTAGTGTGTGTGTTGCATCCATTACAAACATGACAAAAACAAGCACAATACAAGAAATATTGTCTCAACTCATGGAACTAGAAGAGGACATGATTATGGCTAGTTTCCATTAGGAAGTACAGAAAGCCAAAGATAAATCTTGGCATGATAGATATATTAAAAAGAAAAAAATTCAGGAAGGAGATATGGTTCTTCTCTATGACAAAAAATACTTACAACATCCAGGAAAATTCAGGATACATTGGCTAGGGCCATATGAGATAAAGTCTATCACAAATGGAGGTGTTGTGCAACTATAGGATTTAGGAGGTAAAGAGATTCAAGGATTAGTTAATGGTAGTCGAATGAA
>JASDQU010239002.1:0-16817 GCA_032191745.1 Picea mariana
CTTGGTGCTTCAAATTTCATTTTGGGCATGGAAATTAAAAGAGATCGAAAAAGGAGGAAACTCTGGTTAAATCAGAGAAAATATGTCGAGACAATATTGCAGAGGTTTAATATGCAAGAATGTAAACCAGTTAAGGTTCCTATTCCTGTTGGTGTAAAGTTATCTGCAGATCAATGTCCCAAGACACATGAAGAAGAGGAGGACATGTCTCATGTTCCATATGTGACTGCAGTTGGCAGTTTGATGTATGCAATGGTCTGTACTAGACCGGACATTGCACATGCAGTGGGAGTTTTGAGCAGGTATATGTCAAAACCAGGGAAGGAGCATTGGACAACAGTAAAAAGGGTTTTCAGGTATTTGCGTGGCACTGCTAACTATGGATTGTGCTACGAAGGAAGACCGAGATTGGACATAGTGGTTGATATACATGGCTTTGTGGATGCAGACTGGGCTGGAGATTTGGATCGTAGGAGATCTACAAGCAGGTATGTGTTTAACCTGTTTGGAGGAGCAATAAGTTGGATGAGCAAAAGACAGGCTGTAGTAGCACTTTCAACTACAGAATCTAAATACATGGCAGCCACTCATGCAAGTAAGGAAGCAGTATGGTTACAAAGATTGTGTTCAGGTATTCGGTTGGTACAAGAAGCTGTAAGGATAGAGTGTGACAGTCAGAGTGCAATTTTCTTGGCGAAGAACCCTGCTTATCGTTCAAAGACAAAGCACATTGATGTTCAATATCACTTTGTGAGAGACATGATTGAAGAAAAGAAAGTATCACTGATGAAGGTGGACACTTTGAAGAATGTTGTAGATTCATTAACAAAATCTGTGAGCACTGAGAAGTTCTCTTGGTGTAGAGGATCCATGGGCATTGTTGCCCTGTATTGTTGACTATGTAACCCTGTAACCCCCTGCGTGCAAAGAAAAAAACAAGTGGGAGAATGTTGGGTATATGTTATATTCTTTGCACGAGTAGTAGTGTGTGAGCGTCTGCGCCGGGCGCATAGGGGGGCAGAGCCCCCGAAATTTTTTTTCGCACCGGGACGACATATTTCCGCGACCACATGATATTTAGGTGGTTTTTTCGGCACACGTTTTTTTGCCGATGGTTTTCTATTTCTGGTTAAGGAATTAGGGTTTTGGACTAATCCAGGTCACTGGGTTAGGGTTTTGGATGATGCCGGCTCCTATATGTATATTGTATTGTAAACAATGTAACGCAATGTATGAATATAATATATGCTGGTTTTTCCCGGTTTAGGTTTCCAGGTGAAAAATCTCTGTGTAATGTTTGTATTTGCCATTGTATCTTTTCTGAATATCAGTTTGCAGTAGATATTGTACAAGGTTAGAATTTACAAAACAATCTTCTTGGTATCTGGGTTCCAAAGCTTATAATCTTTCACACCATCTTTATAACCAATAAAGATACACCTTTCAGCCTTTTTATCCAACTTACTCCTATTTTCCTTTGGAACATGTACATAAGCATCACAACCAAACACTCTAAGATTTTGAAGAGAGGGTTTATTTTGAGTCCATACCTCGTGTGAATTTTTATCATCCAACATCGATGAAGGTGATCGATTGACTAGGTAACATGCTGTACCCACTGCCTCTGCCCATAATTTCTATCCTAAATCGGCACCGCTGAGCATGCTCCTTTCTTTTTCCATCAGTGTCCTGTTCATCCTTTCTGCAACTCCATTCTGCTAAGGAGTGTATGGAGTAGTCTTATGCCCTGCTATACCACACTTCTTGCAGAATTCTTCGAATTCATTTCCACAGAATTATCCACCATTTTCTGTTCTCAATACCTTTATTTTCTTTTCTGTCTGATTTTCTACCAGGGCCTTAAACTCTTTAAATTTATCAAATACCTCAGATTTCTTTCTAAGAAAATAAATCCATGTGTTCCTTGAGAAATCATCTATGAATGAAGCATAATACATAGATTTACCTAGGGATGGAATAGGAATAGGTCCAAACACATCACTGTGTATCAACTCTAATATCCCCTTTGCTCTTGTAGCACCAGATGGGAATATTACTCGATTCTGTTTACCATATATGAAATGTTCACATAAATAAAAATCCAGAGTGCAATTATACATACCTTCAACCATACATTTACCATGTAGTGTTCGAAGGCCCTTTTCTCCAATATGGCCCAGTCTTTGATGCCACAACATGGTCTTCTTTTCAGGGAAAATGTTGGTCTTTTCTCCTTCATTTCTCTACTCAGGGACAACAAAATTGTTATACCCATTAGTATAAGTGATTCCCAACAACTTGTACAGAGTTCCACACCAAAATCCCCTCATCAACACCATTGCTCCTCGTACCATCTTGCAAGTGCCCTTTCCCAATATAGTATCCACTCCTTTATCATCCAACTTGCTTACAAATATTAGGCTCCAGGCTAGTTTTGGAATGTGCAAAACCTCAGGGAGAGTTATAATCCTTCCATCTTTTAACAACAACTTAACCCTTCCACGTCTCATGATTTTTGCTGTCGATTCATCTTCTAGGAATACATCACCACCATCATATTTTTCATATTCAAAGAACCACTACCCGTTAGGATTCATATGGTATGACGCACCTGAGTCGATCAACCATACATCACGGTCTGCATGTGTACCTGTAGATGCCAGGTAAACATCATCTCCTTCTTCAGTGGAGATTTTCGCCTCTGTGGAAGAGGTACTATTAGATCCCTTTGTTTTTTCAACCTTCTTAGACTTGCAATCTTTCTTATAATTCCCTATTTTACCACACTTCCAACATTTCCTCAAAGATTTTTTTAGAGACTTAGATCTACCTGTAGATTTAGATATCCCCTCCGAAGGCTTACCATGATTCTTGTCTTGGGTACGACCTCTTACAAATAAAGCATCTGTGCTATTACTATCCATGCTTTTCCGCCTCATCTCTTCAGATAACAAGGATAAAAATACATCCTCATACTTCAATGTAGATTGAGTGGTACTACCAATTGCTGCAACTACATTATCCCAAGAGTCTGGCAAAGAACATAATAAAGTAATACACTTATCTTCTTCTACAATTGTAATATTAACAGAGACAAGTTGACTTACCAGAGTATTAAAGGCATTTAGATGTTCTGTCATATAGTCTGCATTTTCCATCCTAAGATGATACAACTTCTTTCGAAGAAACAACTTGTTTACTAGGGACTTTGATTGATACAAATTCCCTAACTTATTCCATATTTCCTTGGCTGTAGATTCTCCTGAGAGATTCAACAACACCGAATTTGCAAGGCAGAGTCGAATAATACTCCTTGCTCTTCTATCCAATTTCTCCCAATCTTCCCTTGACATATCAGTAGGTGGTGTACTAGTAGTTTGTGTACTAGTAGGTTGTGTACTGGTCGTTTGTGTGCCAGTAGGCTGCGTACCAGTAGGTTGTGTACCAGGATCCACAACGATCCATTGTTCTTTGTCTACAAGAAGGTTCTCCATCTTGAGCTTCCATAACTCAAAGTTTTTATCGTTGAACTTCTCTACCTTGATTCTAGAAGAGCTCGCCATTCCTCTTTATACACTCGAATAACCACTGCAAAAGATCCCACTAGACACAGGTTTATCAAAGACCCAAGATAAAATTGATCTATCAAGACCGAGCCAAACCCTCAACAACAAAGGCGTCCCTCTGAAGCCAAAAACAAGCTCTGATACATATAGTTTTAAACCTGTGAAGTAAAGCAATGCATATAGATTCTTAAGAAAAACAAAATTTAATCAATGGCTCCAACAAAATTTAATCAATGGCTCCAACATGTAGGTTTTAAACCTGTGAAGTAAAGCAATGCATATAGATTCTGAAGCATATATATTCTTTCACCTTGCATTGATGAATTTTTGCATAATCTCAAGATATGCTTCCAACAATTCGTCCCCTATCGGTTCCAAATGGATAACTTGACCACTTTTCTTGGGAGCCATCACACTGTTTGCGATTTCTATCAAAATGCCAGGGTTTCAATTTTATTGATCTTTAGAAATTCCTGCACAAGCAACTGATATGGAAAGGTTCCTTCAACTGCAAAATGATGTTAGGCTCCCAATCTAGTTATACAAATTCATTTTCAAAATTAAATCATAACATTAAGTGCTTCATATCGTGACCCGAAACCCAACTTCAGTGGATGCATTAACATGTACATACTTGTGTTCATTAAATGATAGCCCTATATTGAATCATCATTTTGACGATAATCACCATTGTTGTGTGATTCTCTAAATGATCCTCTACATGCTCTTGTGACAGTTAACATGATTTTCGGGACCAAGACACGTTAAAAAACAATGAGTTTAGGCTCTACAAGAATGGTGACATTCTTGTAGCAACTCTGTCTCTCTTTAAGCTTAGGAAAAAATTTAAAATTTTACTAGAATTTTTGATGGGACATACTCGAATGATGTAAATATTCAAATCTTTCTCACTAAAAACATATGAAAATGAACTCAATCAAAGCAAAAACACCCAAAAATTATAAAAGACAAGTGTATAGGGAACTTGATACAAACAGATGTATGGTGAAACAAGAGTTCTTGGAATTGAGAAGATAGGAATGAATTTATTAATAACACATGATAAAAATCAAGGGTAAGAGGTTATAGTATGTCTAAGGAATAATGTTTTGTGATAAAACATTAAGAACCATGCATTCCAATGCCTTCTTTACTCACTTTATCAATTTTGAATATCCACCCTTTCTCTGTTTCCAGCTGCTCCGATCCCCGCTTTATTTCAGATCAATCATGCATACTGAAATATCAAAAGAATGAACCAACTGTAGACTAATGTCTCCATTGGGCTTGGAGTCTTTATTTGATCTTCTTAAACACACCAAATCAAAACTAAAAACTATGTACAAACTGAAACATTCTGTCTGCTAACAAAAATAGTGTTTCAAAAATCGCCCATTTACTAGGCCAACAATGATTTTAGTATCATCAAAATTATGCAAGAAGAAAGTATTGTTGTTCAACACTTTGGATATTTTAAAAGGGCCAAACCATGAATTGTCAAACTTACCATGTTTAGATTTTTCCTCCCTTCTAGCATCCCACCTCAGAACACTATCTCTTGTTTATTCAATAAACCAAACTACTAGGCAACTAAAAATCAACCATATACTACAAACCAATCTATATGGAAAACTGAATAAAAACTACCTCACTCAAACTGAAATGACACTGCTATGTTGTAAAACAAATTCACACTGAAAAGCTAAATCATATTTGAAAACAACTACTGTACTAATGAAAAACTGAACTTGAAAACATGCTCTTGTAACGAGCTTATTTATGTGCATCTCCTATACTAACTGGCTCAATTACTCAATCATGTGATATCATGCTTCCAATGCAACCATATTAACAACATATTTCCTAATTGATCACCTTCCAGGAATTCGACTATCAAAAGAAAAAGTTTTATTTGATGTCCATACTGAAAAATGAATCTATTATCAATGTATATGAATAAATGAAATTTTAAAATATTAGAACACCCAAAACTTTCATCATAAAAATCTGCAATAGGATCATGAAAGTAATGCCATGGAACTCCTTGATTAACTGTGAAACTTCTTTCATAATTCACTAAATGATGATTTACTAGAATCTCAAATGATCCGATATCAATAATTTCCACTAATATATGTTAGATTCCATTTGACCAACATGGTTTATGAGTTCAATTTTGGAAATTTATACTAATGATAATAAATAAAACTGTTTCTCTTGATCACAAAGATTATCATTATAGTATTTATTATCATACCTCAATGCCCACTGATTAGGATAGGTGAGTTGTCCTTGTACATCCTCTAATTTCATTATTGCATCTATTCCTTTGGTAAGATTAGGTTCTTCCCTTTCTGCATTTGTGTCTTCATTAAAATTGGGGACAACCATTTCATTATAACAACCACTAAAAGAAACGAAAAAATATAGCAATTCGATAAAAAACAATTTGATCAGAGAGATCGGTCTGTAGTTCCGCCCTGACATGATCGACTTGCAAATTTTCGTAGAGGTGAAAGCCCTGGCCTGATTGACTTGCAACGATCCGCCAGGGGTTGCGCCCCTCAAGAAAATCATCTTCCCGGATGGAGGTGGTGCCTCACCGCCTCCCCCTGCCTCTGACGTCGATGCTTTAAGGCATCTTATTAACGCCCAAGGGAAACAAATGCCTGCTTGATCCCTTCCAAAATTCGTCAAGAAGATAGATGAAGTCCCATAAATATCCCTACCACCGGATCAACCCCTGCGTATCGCAGTGTCCCTTGCAGACTAGGATTTGGTCGGATAGTTTACAGGGCTTTGCCCTCTCCTCGGACAACACATAATTGGGTGCAAAAAAACTAGAGACCTATGATCTCCAACAACATTACCTCTTACGCAGTTGGAAGGGGATTCTTCTTATTCGAGTTTATCTCTAAATACCATCACGATATGATCTTCAGAAATGGACTGTATTTCATGGGGCCACAGGGCTTGTACCTCAATAAATGGACACCAAACTTTGATCTGGCTGTAGAACTTCCTAAAGCGATTCTGGTTTGGGTTCACCTTCCCACTCTACCGATTCATTGCTGGAATCTCGAATCACTGAAGTCAATAGGAAATTGGTTGGGAAGATTTATTGATAAGGAAGATCCCAAAGACCAATACTCATGTGCCTGGATCTGTGTAGAAGCAGACCTCAAAGCTGGTCTCCCAGAAGCCATCAAGATAATTGTGGGAGAATGGAAACACTTCCAAAAGTTGGACTATGAACAACTGTCTTTCATGTGCAAAGCCTGTCACGAATATAGACATTTCCAAAAGCATTTCCCAAAAAATCATCTCACGCAACATGAGAAGGAGCTAGGGGAGGGGTGGCAGCAACCCAAGTGCCCAAATCCAAACCCTAAAGAAAATCCCAAAAGAGAAGGCAAAACCCCTAACCCAGACTCGAAAAATACAAGAAAGAACAAGGAGACTCAGAAAACCCAGATTGAAGTTGAAAATAGTTTCTCTGGCTAGGGGGATCTAGAAGTGGAAGCAAAGGATCCCAATGAAATCATGGTGGATCGCCAATCCAATTAGGGAGGGAATAGACCGAAAGAAAACGAATTACCTCCTTCCCAAGAATCAGGAAACACTTTTGAAGCAAAAGTGGCAGGAAAAGAGACCGAAAGCTCAGAAGAAGAAGACAAGGATTTTGATATATCCCAAATATCCCCAAAACAAGCCACGAGAGGTCAGAAATACGGAAAATAAAAGAGGGAAACAACCACCTACAAGGACATGGTTCAAGGATCTCAACCCACATTGGAAAAAATGCTAAAAAACACAAGGAGCACCAGGCATCAAGAGAAAACTTCCAAAGGGGCTTCCACAAACCCCAAAAGTAAGTAATGAAGGACGTCTCCTAGAATTGTATAGGAATAGGGAGCAAAACTAAAGAAGAAGTGATGAAAGATCTGATTCGCATCTCAAAGCCATATATCCTACTAATCTAGGAGACCAAAATGGAGGAGCAGGACTTCCTTCTCGCCAACCATAAATTTTTGAAAAAAGGAGTAGGTGCAATTGTCAGCGCTAGAGGAGCCTCTGGTTCAATAGGAACCCTTTGGGATGCTACTAAATTTGATTTAGTTTTTACTAAATCCTGCAATCACTGGATCCTCACCCACCTTCTTCACAAGCACTCAGGTCACCCAGTTTTTCTTTTTAACATTTATGCTTCAGTTCTTCTTTCGAGAAAAAAACACTACTGGGACCTTATTAGAGAGTCCCTTAGAACCCACCAGTTGGAAAATATCATCCTAGCTGGAGACCTCAATGTAACGCTCTCCCTCGAGGAAAAAAAGGGGTCTCGTTAGTCAGAGATCCAATCCGTGAATGGGTCGAAGATATCATATTGGAATGGGATCTTGATGATATCAAGCCTTCCAGTGGCAAGTTTACTTGGTCTAACAAAGAATCAGACCAGGTAACATCGCTGCTCGCCTTGATAGATTCTTTGTCCAAAACACCTTCCTAATCTTAGGCCTTAACGCTGCATCTAAAATCATCCCTTTCAGTGCCTCCAATCACAAACCAATTATCCTTGAACTCTCCAAATATGTAAACCTGGGACCTATCCCCTTCTGGTTTAGCCCCTCTTGGATCCACTTGGAGGGATTTCAAGATTTGGTCCTCAATGTATGGAAAAAACTGGTTTCAGTCTCCCCCTTTTTCATCTAGGAAGAAAAGCTTTGAAGGCTCAAAAAGTCCCTCAAAGTGTGGGATAAAGCCATGAAATCACCCCTCAATCAGAGATTGGAAGCTTAACACCATTTGGAAAGACATCAACTGAATATGGAAGAATATTTCATCACTCCCGACAAGATGGAACAAAAAGCATCCCTCCAGTGCACCCTTCACTCTGCATGAAGATTGGAACAAGAGTATTGGAGACAAAAGTCCAGAAGCCTATGGTTAAAAGAGGGTGAGAGGAACACCACTTACTTTCATAAATACGCTGAAGCTAGGAATCAAGCCAACTCTGTAAAGAAAATCCATTCTCAAGATCAAGTTGTCTCTGATTTCGAAGAAATAAAAAAAGATGCTCACAACCACTTCAAAAAAATGTATACAGAGGAGCCACACCTCCAAAACTTAAGCTTCCATCATATTTTAAATCAGGTTCCCTCTAAAATTCTGTCGAATTCCAACCAAATCCTCATAGCCCTTGTCTCCATAAGTGAAATTAAAAGATCTTTAAACGAGATAGAACCTAACAAAGCCCCAGGCCCTGACAGTTTCACAACCGGTTTCCTCAAAGCTTGCTGGAAAACAATAAAAAATGACCTCCACATAATGGTTCTGAAATTGCAGCCTTGCAAGAAGATCGGTGGGAGTACCAACTCTGCCTTTTTGGACCTCTTACCTAAAGAAAAAGGTGCCACCTCCTTTGATCGGTTCCGACAAAGTTCTCTCTGCAACATAGGTTACACAATCATTTCAAAAGTGATAGCCAATCGAATTAAAAGAATCCTTCCAGTAATCATTCAAGAAAACCAAGGTGGTTTCATCAAATGGAGGAAGATACCGAACACCATAATTTTGGTTTAGGAAGCCATCCACACCAACATTCTCCAGAAAGAAAAAGGTATGATTGTCAAATTGGATTTGGCTAACTCTTTTGATAGAGTTAGACACACATTTCTTTTTTAGGTAATGTTGCGATTTGGCTTTGCTCATGAATTTATAAATTGGGTAAAATCTTGTTGGCTCCTCCTGGATAGCCTCGTTGGTCAATGGCCGAGCAACAAACTTCATCCAACCGTTTAGGGGGCTTAGACAAGGCTGTCCCCTTTCGCTTCTTCTCTATGTTATCCAAGACTCGATGCTCAACTTTTAGTTGGAGCATTTCCGCCTCCACCAAGAGTTAATGGGCTGCAAAATGGCAAGAGAAACCAAAGAAATAAATGATGCCCGGTTTGTGGATGATACACTCCTAGTGGGAGGTGCTAGCACTATCATAGCTAGGAATTTCAAGTAGGAGCTAGACCTCTACATAGAAGCTTTAGGAAGCAAAATAAATTATACAAAAAGTAAAATTTTTGGTTGGAACTGCACTCCAAGGGAAATGGAGGACATCTCAAGAATTTTGGAAATAGCAGGGAAAGCACAATGGGATTCCTTTAAATACCGAGGGATACCCATATCCAAAGTAGCTCCAAAATCTTCTCAATGGCTTCCATTAATTGATAAACTGAAGAATCAAATCAACTTGTGGGGAGATTCATGGCTAAACCTGGCTGGGAAATTGGTTCTCATTAAATCGGTGCTCTCCAACATCCCGATCTACCAATGTTCCACCTTACTCGCTCTGGCTGGACTCATATCCAAATTTGAGTCACTGCTAAGACGATTCCCGTGGAAAGGGGGGAAACATAATGAAAACAAGCTGCCTCTAGTCAACTGGGGGAAGATTAGTAAACCACTCTTAGAAGGGGGAATTCAAATCCATGATCTAAGAACTCAGAACCTGGCTCTCAGTGCTAAGATCCTCTAGGATTTAGTAATAGGGAAGTCAACATGGAGTAAGCAAGTCCTCTAAAAAAATTATTTCTTAGGGGCAAGGAAAAAATGCCTCGACTCAGATCCAAAAACTTCAAAAGGATCACCAATTTTTTCAATCTGCCAAAAAGCTCTCCCCCTCTTCAAGGCTGAACTAACATGGATTCTAGGGAACGAGAAATGCATTAACATATGGGAGGTCTATTCTTGGGGATCTGCCTCTGGATTCATTGCATGGCATATCCAATCTAAAGCGGTGGCTACACTCCAAAAACACAATCGTCCTCTGGGATATTTCAAGCTAGAATAGTGACAAAACCTGGAAAGAGTGGAGCATTCTAAACTGCCCAAGCCATATACACAATGAAGAAATTCTCATGCACAACGAGCTTCAAGGTAAATCCCCTCTAACAATATCCATGAAGGATTCCCGTGGCTGGGGCATTCTTACTTGAAAATACACTGCATCCTAGGGATACACGAGGTTTAAAGCTCTTCCTAGTGCTACGCCCAATCTTGATCTCTAGAAAGGTGTCTGGAATTCCAAAATGCTGCCAAAAGTAGACATATTATTTTGGGCGTTGGCCCACAACAACATTATTACTGGAGAAAATCTTTTAAAAAAAGGTTGGGAAGGCCCCACAAGATGCCCCCTATGCTGTCAACAGGAAGAATCTGCCAACCACCTCCTGCTATCTTACGCCTTTGCAAAAGAGGTATGGAATTTCATCCTCTCCCCTTGGTCGAATCAAGTAAATCTTCTGGAAGAAATCCCAACCCTCCTCAGTAACTGGGATACAATGTTTCCCTTTACTTCTCACAAGAAAGACAGGCTCAATTATTGCTAGATGTCCCTTTCGAAATTCACTCTTTGGATGATCTGGCTGGAACGTAACACCCACATTTTCATAAGTGAAACCTCCACACCTGCAAAAGTAGTTGTCCAAGCTAAGGCACTACTGGGGGATTGTCTTCAATCACTTACCCTTCTAGAGAATAAGTCTCAACTCCCTCCTAATGAAGAAGAATGGATGCTGAGCCTAATTCCAAAGGCCCTTGGTGCTGGGTCCCCTCACTTTCCTCAGCCGAATCTTTGAGAAATTCACATGGATCCATTGAGCTTCTCAAGCTAGAAGAAGGCGCTCCATCAACATGCTCTGTTCTTTGACAAAGATTCTAAAGGGAATCCAGGGGAAACAAGAGGAGGAGGGGTTATTTTGAGCCCAGGAGAAACAATCAAATGTACCCTCTCTTGGGGAATCAAATAGGATACCAACAATATCGTTGGAGCACTTGCACTTTGGAAAGGACTTCATTAAGTCTTGGCAAGGAAAGTTAAAGAGGTTACTGTCTTTTGAGACTCCCAGGTGATAATTCATGCTTTAAACATCCATGTCCTCCCCCACAACATGAGGCTCCACCACCTAATTTGAAATATCAGGATTTTACTTCCAGCCTTTCACAAAATTAAATTCTATCACATTCTTTGGGAGATGAATGGAGAAGTGGAAAAAGCAACTAACATTGATACTCGATTGAGAAAAGGGACCCTATGTATTAATGGAAATATTCAAAGCTTCAATATCCCCTAGTACCGAGAGCCTTTTAGATGATAGAAATGAAGATAGATGATCTCTGTGTAATGCTAATTCTACCTCTTTGGACAAGGCATGGAATTAATGTCGTACCTGTGCCAATGATTATCATTGTTATTTAATACAAACCATACCCGTTTTTGTAAAAAAAAAAACCACTAAAAGAAACATCTGAGACAATGTCAAATGTGTCTTCCACCTTGCTATTTTGGAGAATTTTCTGATGTTGTTGCTCAAAAGAATCTTCAAAATTAATATTCGAATAAAGAGAATCCTAGAACTTTTTCTTGGTGGACAAACTTTCATATGATTTCATCCAAAATTGAAGATACTTGAGCTGTAACTCTAAACAAAATAATTGATATTTTTTGCAAAGGTTTGAATCAAAAGATGAGGCTGAAGAAGCAATTTCATCACATTCATCTACAGATAACGTATCAGTCCATTCTTTCAAATCTTTAAAATATGCAGAGTCTCTCAACATACCTATCCATTTAATATATACTTCAAGGAAAACATGATTTTCCAACAACTTTGTCATCTTGAGTGATACGACAACTAGATCGGCAGCTAAGTCCTTCATCCCAAAACCAATGGAATCACCAGTGGAGTCATGAGGTGAATAATGCAGTCAACCTGTCACCAACTCTTGTTCACCATCAAAAACTAGATATTTTCATTGTCATATAGCCCAGGGAAGTATATCATCATTACTCTGTCCCCGAAAACGATGCCAAAAGATGTTAGTCCCTAAAGTTGTCCTTGACTTCTAAGGGCAAGCTAGGGCACCTGAATTATTGCAATGGTTTATGTTTGTAGGTATTTTTAGGTTTTGGATTGGTTTATAGGTCAAGTAGGGAATGAAAAGGACAATAAGAGTTTATGTTTACAAAATCAAGTTTCCACCACACATACTTAGTCAATGGTTTTCAATCTGATCAGCTAGATAAAAAAATATAGAAATAAAGGAAAAGAAACCAAAAGTTCATAATTTGTTCACTCACAAAGAGAATTCTTGATCCTAAATATCATTCAGAAACAAGAATAAAGTACTTGAATACAATTCATGTAGCAAATAAGCAATCAAAAAAATCTTTACTGGCTTTCAAACACTAACAAGGTACATCAAATGGTTTGCAAAGACATACATGCATTCAAGTAAGATAAGAAAGAATATAAGACAAGATGAGGTAGTCTAACCATCAAATAGCCTTTTCCATTGAGTGTATTATGAAGTAGGTTCCAAAATTTACAATCATAGATAGTATGTTTTTTCACTTTCCAGTTCCAATCCCAACTCTGTCAACCAATTTCCTTTTAATGCCTAGAGTTGGTTTCAATAGATCCTAAAATATAGATATGTTCTGATTTAGTCCTGATTCTTTGCTAACATATAGGAATCATATTCCATTACATTGATTGCATTAAAATTCAAAGAATTTAATCTTTAGGTAAATGAATCGATTTCTAAGACTAAATCATGATCTCAAAAATATTCTGATCTTTAAAATAGAGGCTTGTTGCAACTGCTTTAGGTAGATGTGCTAAGAACTTGGTCTTCGAATTTGCATATGGCTTTTGGATTTTCTTGTTTAATATTGGTCTTGAGTACTACATTGCTCCAATAAATCTTGATATTCATCTTCTTGACCTTGTTGGAGAATTCACATTGCTCTTTTTTCTTTGCTTTCAGTTTTTTAACCTTGTCCTGCAGTTTTCCATTCTGCAACTCAATTGCTTTCTTTTCATGCTTTAATTCCTTGATTACTGCTTGCAAAGTTTTAATATTTTTCCTTTTTGGTGCATTTCCTGTTTCTTCTCTGCATCCACCATAGTCTTCTTTAGGTGCAGGTCTATTGAGATCAATGGAAAGTTTGGGCTTCCTAGACCTCATTCCATATTTATGTTCATTTAAGGGTGACTCTTTAATGATTTCCTTCTCTGTAGATTTAGAAAAACTTTGTATTTATTGTGTATCTATCTCTGGCAGCTCATGCATTTCCGGAACATAAGTAGGGTCTTGATCCATTTTATCCTCTAAATGAGAATATTATAGGCCAGGTTATGACATTTGTTTCTTCCCCTTTCCACTCTTCTTTGGAACCTCATTTGTTACATCCTCATATAAGATAATTAAATAGTCTTTCTTAAATGAGGGTTTAAAAATAGATTTCAAATTCAACCTTAACTTATTTGTTGGTCTGGTCTTGGGCTTGTTGAGATAAGTTATGAGCTGCTTTCCTTTACCTTTTTTATTTTGTTTTACTTGTAGGGATTTTTCAACAAGTGTATCATCGGTTTCTGCATCAGAATAAGATTTAACTTCTTACAACTGCTCGATCTTTTGCTTAGTCATTCTCCTTATATATACCCTCTCAAAACCTGTAAATCACTATTTAGAGGTAAATGATTCAGAATCCAACTTCATTTCTTCTTCCTGTTGAAATTCAAGTTTCCTTTTACTTGATCTGGTTCGTCTATCCACATGGGAGACTTCCTTCAATTTTGTAGAGCTTTTTGAAGTACTTCCTTTCCCTTTTGAAGATTTAGGTTTCTCTTGTTTTGTATCTTGTTCATCCAACCCTAAAGAGATCAATAACTGTCTCCAGGTCACTTGAACCTCTCTTAATGCATACATAACCAACATTTTGATCAAACCTTGATGAAATAAACTCTTATGGGTAGTTCGATGATGAATCTGCACCCTCTTAGCCATTTTGGTCAAACTTTTTAACATGTAAAAAGGCAGGCTCATCTCTATGTCTCTATTTAGATGCATACAAATTCTCATATGATAACAATAAGCACAAGAAAACCTTCCCTCACCTATTATACACCTCTGGACCATTGTCAAAATGCCCTGCCATTCCTCCTTTAGACATTTATTTGCGATTCCTTGACTCTAGTTGACATCATGGTGTTTTGGGATGAAAAATTGATTGGATAAATCTATAGGCACTTGACTTTTCTTCCACCAATTTTTGCCCTGCATTGATGAATTTTTGCATAATCTTAGGATATACTTCCAACAATTCGCCCCCTATCGGTTCCAAACAACTAACTGGACCCATTTTTTTGGGAGCCATCACACTGATTGCTATTTATGTCAAAATTCTAGGGTTTCAATTTGATTGAGCTTTAAAAATTCCCACACATGCAACTGATACAAAAAGGTTCCTTTAGCTGAAAAATGTTGTTAGGCTCCCAATCTAGTTATACAAATTCATTTTCAAAATCAAATCATAACTTTAAGTGCTTCAGATCATGACCCAAAACCCAACTTTAGTGGATGCATTAACATGTACATACTCATGTTCATTAAACGATATCCCTATATTGTATCATCATTTTGATGATAGTCACCTTTACTGCACGATTCCACTGAGTGTATTATGAAGTAGGTTCCAAAATTTACAATCATAGATAGTATGTTTTTTCACTTCCCATTTCCAACCCCAACTCTGTCAACCAATTTCCTTTTTATGCCTAGAGTTTGTTTCAATAGCTCCTAAAATCTAGATATAGTTATGATTCTTTGCTAACATATAGGAATCATATTACACTACATTGATTGCATTAAAATTCAAAGAATCTAGTCTTTAGGTAAATGAATCGATTTCTAAGACTAAATCATGATCTCAAAAATATTTTGATCTTTAAAATAGAGGCTTGTTGCAACTACTTTAGGTAGATGTGCTAAGAACTTGGTCTTCGAATTTGCATCTGGATTTGGGATTTTCTTGTTTAAGATTGGTCTTAAGTACTACACTACTCCAATAAAGCTTGATATTCATCTTCCTGACCTTGTTGGAGAATTCACATTGTTCTTTTTTCTTTGCTTTCAGTTTTTTAACCTTGTCTTGCTTTTCATGCTTTAATTCCTTGATTACTGCTTGCAAATTTTTAATATTTTTCTTTTTTGGTGCATCCCCTATTTCTGCTTTGCACCCACCATAGTCTTCCTTAGGTGTAGGTTTATTGCGATCAATGGAAAGTTTGGGCTTCCTAGACCTTATTCCATATTTATGTTCATTTAAGGGTGACTCTTTAATGATTTCCTTCTCTGTAGATTTAAAAAAACTTTGTATTTCTTGTGTATCTATCTCTGGCACATTTCTGGAACATAAGTAGGGTCTTGCTCCATTTTATCCTCTAAATGAGAAGATCATAGGTCAGGTTATGACATTTTTTTCTTCCCCTTTCCATTCTTATTTGGAACCTCATTTGTTACATCCTCATCTAAGATAATTAAATTGTCTTTCTTAAATGAGGGTTTAAAAATAGATTTCAAATTCAACCTTAACTTGTTTGTTGGTCTGGTCTTGGGCCTATTGAGATAAGTTACGAGATGCTTTCCTTTACCTTTTTTATTTTTTTTACTTGTGGGGATTTTTCAATAGGTGTATCATCGGTTTCTGCATCAGAATAAGATTTAACTTCTTACAATTGCTCGATCTTTTGCTTAGTCATTCTCCTTATATATACCCTATCAAAACCTGTAAATTCCTATTTAGAGGTAAAGGATTCAGGATCCAACTTCATTTCTTCTTCCTGTTGAAATTCAAGTTTCCTTTTACTTGATCTGGTTTGTCTAGCTACAGGGGAGACTTACTTCAATTTTGCAAATCTTTTTGAGGTACTTCCTTTCCCTTTTGAAGATTTAGGTTTCTCTTGTTTTGTATCTTGTTCATCCAACCCTAAAGAGATCAATAACTATCTCCAGGTCACCTGAACCTCTCTTAATGAATACATAACCAACATTTTGATCAAACCTTGATGAAATAAACTCTTACGGGTAGTTCGATGATGAATCTGCACCCTCTTAGCCATTTTGGTCAAACTTTTTAATAGGTAAAAAGGCAGATTCATCTATGTGTCTCCATTTAGATGCATAAAAATTCTCATATGATAACAATAAGCACAAAAAAAACCTTCCCTCACTTGTTATACACTTCTGAACCATTGTCAAAATGCCCTGCCATTCCTCCTTCAACCATTTACTTGATATTCCTTGACTCTAGTCGACATCATGGTGTTTTGCAAGATACCAGATATATAAAATATGCAGAACAGAAACAAAATGCTAGAAATAACAGAATAACAGTATAATATCCAGCATAATCTT
>JASDQU010239004.1:6853-16890 GCA_032191745.1 Picea mariana
CTTTACTTAAAGAAGTACTATGCTTAAGTTATTTTTGCACGAGTGCTTGTATTTTAGTGTATCATACTCTTGTGTGCTTTTTCGTTGTTTGGTTTTGACCTTCAGCTACTTACCTTGCATTGTGTTGGTTTCCAGATGTCGGTGTCTTCGCTACCCGATATTGGCTTCGCTGATGGCGCTAATATTAGTACTAAGAACTTATCATATGCTGCTTGGGAAATCTATGGACCTATGAATGAATTGATTAGTGTATATGGTGTTTGCCTTGGTTGTGCAACTAATAATATTGTGGAATACAGTGCAGTCATTGAATTATTGACCGACGTTGTTTCATTGAGAATCCGCCACCTTATTGTACGACTCGATTTGCAGTTAGTGGTCCTACAGTTGAGTAATGTTTGATCCATTCGAAGTCCTATGTTGTTAAAGGTATATTTACGAATTCACCTCTTGGAACGTCATTTTGATTACATTGAATATCAACACATTCTTAGATGTCTAAATACATTAACAGATGCATTGGCTAATTATGTGTTGGACAAACATTTGAGACATTTATAAAATCCAATCACACTTTGTATATACAACAAGTAAGCCAGTAGAAGCCTTATATATATATAACGATAAAAGTTTTTACAAAAAGTGTTTTTGTTCAAAGACCAAAATTTCAAAAATGTGAAGCACATGGCTTCATATACAATAGAGCATCATGGATGCTGCTCGCTATAACATGCGACTGCCCGTGATACTCTACAGAGCAGTCGACCGATGGACGTAGACATGCCCACTGTGTGGGATTGGTAACACCTTGGGATATCATCAATAGAGGCATCAAGGATGTTCATCGTGAGCCCCTCCAGGTTCTGCTCTATGGTATTGTAGTCGGCAACAACTACTCCCGCTATGACATCTCTCTCCCCTCGCCTCTGGATAGGGGATGAACCCGGAGGGCGGTAAGGTCCCACATCTACATCATCAAAGATTTTGATTAGTCATCGGATAAACAACATAAAAAACATTTTTATATAATTAAAAATCACAAAAACATCATATAAAAAAAACATCCTTCTCACCTATGTCCCCCCGCTGGGAACCTTCAGGAAGAACTAGGTCCGGATCTCCTCAGAAGTCCAGTCCGACATATGCATAGTCGTTGACCATGAGCATCTGAGTCCTCAACCAGTCGAAGAATACATTGTTATATCTAACGATGGGACGGACTACATGTTGTGCCATGAGGTCAACCCACCTCTTCATCCTTGGATCCTGTGGGGCAGGTATACCCCACTCTACCTACAAGCGTAAATATGGGACCCCCTCTAGGAAGAAAGACACCAAAATAGAATTGTATCCAAACTATTTCAATTCTTCACTTCTGCACTTGGTCAATTGTTTTTTCATACTCTTGAGAACCCCTTCACTTCAGTTGAAGACGCGGGGCTCCAGACATTCTAGCGCATATTGAAAGTAGCTATGAAGAGCCATATGGGGAGATGCACTCCCTGCCATGTGTGTGATGGTATAGAGTATGGTCTGTAAGGGTAAGTCTCATACGTATCTTATAGCGATTTTACCGCTATGTTTTTGGGTACCTGGCAGACAATGCTCACTGATATAATGGTTCATAGGTGCACCATCACCTCTGCTGCTTGTCAGTGTGACTCGGGACCCATGACAAGATAGTCTGGTCAAGAAGTAGATATCCTCGATATCTATCGTCAGAATATGAGCACCCACATGGAATGCCTGTTTGTTCATATCCCACATGTGAACTAGGTATTCGAGTAATCTCAGTTGGGCCCTCATACCCTGGATTTTGAATTTTTTTAGCAATTCGCACTGTCAGAGGGCATTTACTGTCCTTGGGTCATTCCCAAACAAGTAGTCTTCCTCATCATGTTCTCTCTCTCGCCATTCCGACATTTTTACAGTGGAAAACATGCAATGGAACATTAAAGAGAGGTTAGCAACATTATCTTCTTCCCTGGAGATTTTTTATTGGCAATACATCTTAATTTTTTTTTAAACTGCGCATGTCGCAGGCCAGGGCATCTGTACAGTGCAGAGTCATCGCATGCTAGCTATGGGGCTGCCTGCGATGACCCTAGATCATTGCAGGGCCCGATATAGGGCGCCTGCGACGACCTCCGTGCATAGGTACCCTAAAAAACTCAAATCAAAAATCTATTTTTAACCAATGAAAATATATTTTGATCCATGGAAAGTTGAAAGAGATGAAAATTACCTGTTTTGTGGAAACCATTCGTCGAATGATCAACTGTGCCCGCAGAAATCCGCAATGAAAGATTGAGGTAAATAGGGAGTTTTAGAGCAAAGTTTGGGTGAAATAACAAATGGAATAGTGAAATGAAGTTTTTACCCATTTTTATTAACTTTTTCACTTTTTTCATTTATATTTTATATTATTTTATGTATTTTACCTAAACCCTAAAGCCCTAACGACTTTGCAAGTGTTGATTTTTGCAGATAAAAAGTCTGGGAGTGTAACGCTAAACAAGGATATGCCTTTTTGTTTTGTTTTTACACATTTGTCATATGTATAGATCTTTTTAGGGTTTTTTAGAAAAAATTCTGAGCTTAGTTTTTGTTCTTGCTCATGCCCGTAAATCAATGAGAATGCAACCGAGTATGATTTTATCGCTTTTTCGGACTTGTAATAGTAACACAAAAAATGAAACCGATGGAGTATCCTTTAAGCTCTTTTCACGCTCCATAAAAGCGAAAAGATTGCTGAGCGACCTTGTTCTTTTCATGCTCGTAAAAGTGTTTGAAGAAAACATTTGATGAGCGGTAGGTTATCACTTTTTCGGTCTCATCGGATTAATTTACGAAAAAGGAACTGATGGAGTTCTCTTTAAGTGTTTTTCAGACTCTCTAAACATGAAAAACCCCTGAGTTTTCTCTCTTTGGACTCGTTAAACAAACAATGAAAGACCCATATGGGATCGAACTGCTCCTTCTTAGGGTTCTTAAACATACTATAAGGGACTCGTCCGAAGGATGAACTTACACCAACAAGCATATGTTATCCTCCTCAAGCTTATGTAAAAATAAAGAGGTACTCGCCAGAAACGGTGGGGGAAAATTTGGGAAAGAAATGTGTTTTTGTATTCGTGTTAGTGGCAGTAATAGTCGCTCTTGAACATGACACCCCCCTTCATCATTGTATCCAAGCTGGGAAATCCATTTGTCTCTTGTTTGACCATCCGCATGTCCATATGTTGGGTCCTACTTGAGTCAATGCTGCCAAGACTATTGTCGTGTCGTTCATATGTTCAAGAGAAGTTCATCCTTAATAAGCCTCATATTTGAGTCGACCATCTACAGTTATAAATCTTCTACCATGTCGACCTTCACTGTGTCGGTCTCGAGTCACTTCATACTCTGATCCACTTTCAAATCTGTTACTTATTCCGTGTCATTGATGGGGGATACATCAAGGCCCTCCTGTGACGAGTATTTTCTTGTCAACTTCAACTCATTATCTGGGAACAGGACTTAGAAATCATTCATTACCTTATAACCTGCATGCCTCAATGGCAGGTTTCTTCGCTTTCAACAGTGGGTTCACATCATTGATCTTTGATTGGAAGATTCCATCGAGTGTTTGACTTCAAGTCATTTATTCACATTCGTTGGATTGTACTAGGGTACCTTGGGAGTCATTGACATCAATGGTGATTTCCCTCTCACTTGTTAACGGTTCTCATTATTGACCGGTAATCAAGTGGTTTCTACCATGTTCGACTTGAGCACCTATAATCGCATGGTTAGAATCGTACTTAGGGATGATGGAGATGAAGACCCTGGATCTCATCATTTTGGTCCAGGTTGTGATGGAGTATTTATGATTTGTATTGATACATAGATCCACTTTGTACGTATCGTGGCTATGTACGAATTTGAGTCATTATAGAGCAAACATCCACAATGTATTCCTGGGTGGCTATTCCGATTCATGATGACATGGATCCAAAGTGTACATTTAGTGGCCATGACTCATTTGACGTTTTGTAATTTGAGTATGGGAATGCCTACATCAGACAATGGTATATTATTATGCTGATGCTTGATTGTGTGCAGGTCCCTGATCGGTGAGCTCTTTGTTTCCAACACATACATTCTACAAAGTATTTCAGCTGTCATGAGTTCCAGCTTCATACTTTGGGGGGCATTCTGTTACACATTATTTTGGTCACCCCAGCGATCATTGATAACATGTGTTCTTGTTCCCATGAAATAATAAAAAGAGCCTTTCTCAATGAGGAAAGTGACTGAATTTCTCTTACCAAAAACCCTATTAAGAGAGGTCGTCGTAGGCTGCACTATACACAGAGTGTGACGATGCCTGAACGTCGCCCTCTTCTCTAAAGCTTGGATGCAACGTCTCTGCAGGCTGCTCTATAACTAGGGTGCGATGATGTCAAAAGACTAAGAAAAGGTCAAGTTTCACGAAAGTTCTAGAAGGGGATCTTCTAGAAGATGAGGTGGCATCCGTATGGTTGGGATATTACTCGCTTCTTTGATTTGGTGGGATAATCCTAATATTTTAAACCATCTCTCTTTCCCCTATATAAAGAGGAATTTCTCATGGAAAAGGTTAAGCAAGGTTAATGAAGGTTGAATAGGCCAAGAATTGTATGGAGAATTCTGCATTGGACCATTTTTGAGGGTTTCATTTCAGTCCATCAAGTCAATGTGGATCTTATTCATTCAAGATTGGAGCAAGTGTGTGTGTTGGAGGAAAGGGTCATCGGGAGGGGACATTATGACATCAAGGCTTTTGGTTGTAATCTCCACTTTCATTTAATGTAATACAATGACATGTTTCTTTCCCATAAAACTTATCTCGTTTTATTTTATGATTCCTTGATCACATGCATAAGTTCTTGTTGAGTATATTGGATTGCTTTCACTTTGGTCGGCTTGTGTTCCCTTGCAGATTCAATATCACAGGAGCACTGGAGTGGATCTAGGATGACAACGACAAGAGGAAGCGACATTTAAACAGTATGTTTCCTATCACTTGTTAGTTATTAAACTCAATGGTTAGAGCTTAGGGAAAGCGTCATGTTCTGTTCTGTTTTGTTCTAGATATAGGTGGATCTAGGGAGATCTATTTATGTCTGCATTTATCGATAAGTCCCATAACAATGATTCATACCGTGCTTACAACTCTTTTCCTCTACGCCTCCTCGTGTGTGTCCTCTCTATTAGCCTCTCTCTCTTCTTCACTCTTTCCCTCCTTCCTAAGTACTAATTATTTATATTTTCGGCTCACCAACCATTACAATGTATTACAAAAACTCTAATCCTAGCGTCGTTAGGTCTTCGATGCATGCACACGTGTTGCTTTTCCTTCCAGCTGTCTCTTTCCTCTTGCATGAATTTCTTCCCAAAATGATCTTTCTTTCAGATTCGTCCTCCTTCCAACATGCCCCCAACACTGACATTTGGCTCATCCCGAGCCACCTAACCCTGGTGTGTTTCATCGATCTCTCTTGCGATCGCTTGGAACTTTTCTGTGAGCTCCATTGCTTTCATTTGGGCTTGTGCAGTATTCTCCATGAGTGCGTCCAATACCTGCACTGCAATATCGTTGCTGACCATGCCTGCGCTCTCTACCTGGGTTTGTGCTATATTCATTTTTTCTTCTTCCACCTGTGAAATGACCTCTGTTTCCCACTCCTGGAGTGGTTCTATTTGATCTTGACACTCCTTTTTCTGTGTCTGCGCAACTATGAGTTCTACCTGTAAATTCTTCATATCCTACACTCCTTTGATGCACTCCGTGATTGGAATTGTCTTTTGTCTCTGCTTGAGGTCCTGGATAGCTATGCTTATCCTTTCTTCTTCTTGGTCCCACTATTGGACCTATTGATCCTCTTCCAGCTTCGTCCAAAGTTGTGCTGCTTTCTCGAACAAGTCGCTGTCGCGTGGACTCGTCGCTCTATCTCCTTTATCTGTGTTGTTGCCTCCTACTTCCTCTACTCTGTCACCTCTGGTGGAGTGGTAGGTATGACTTGCTCCCAGAGGTGCTCGATCTCCTGTTTATATTGATCGATTGTCTGCAGAATCTGATCAATTTTCTGTGTCACTGTGAGTTTGAATTTTTGCGTGCTCTTTTGGATTTTCTCATAGGCTACGACCAATTTCTGATCTAGACTATCTGTGCGGTCTTTCTCATATTTGGTCTCGAGCTTAGACTGCTCGAGTACCAATTCCATATTGTCTCGATTGTCCTTTTCCTGCTACAATTCTACTGCGTCTGTGCATGCACGAGACTGTACCTCCTGTGTGACGCTGACTTTTAGTTTATACAAGGTCTTGGTTGGTATCTGTATCAATACAACCAGTATTTGAGAAAAGTCCTTTAGGGGTGTCTACCCCACGATTTCGTCCATGCGCAACATGTTGGGTGTGACGTGAAATGTCGAGCTCGAATGTGCTGTCGTCTGGATCCTGTCCTTCTCACTTGATCTAGCTTCACCTCCTATCTGTGATGTTGATGGGACCGTTCCTACGCTGGTACCAGCCGCCTGTTCTTCTTCGAGCTGTTTGAGGAGCTGTCGCATGTATGCCAGCTCTTCTTGAATTTTGTCCTTTTGGCGCACAACTTTATTAAAATCATCGACTGTACGATCCTAGATCATTTGGGCCACCATGTCCGCATCATCCTCGATGATTGTGTATTCCAGGGGTGTTTTGTGTGCCTTCACCTTCTTATGTGAACCCCCCATCTGGATGACTGGCCTCTTAGTCTGTCCTTGCTCCTGTGAAGTAGCACTTGATGTGGTTCCCTGTGTTGTCTCAGCCTATTTCTACTATACCTGTGGCACCTGTGTGTTGTTCTTCTTCCCCGTCTGGGTGCCTGTCTTGGATGTCCCCGCTTTTTTCTATTGTGCCTTGTTTTGACGTGTGCTTGGTTTCTTGGGCACTGTTATCTCTTCGGTATGTGTCTGTTCCTGTCTTACCTCCTTCTCCTCTGTTTCTGTGGGTATTTCTCAATTGAGGAATGGAATTCTCCAGTCATCATCCCAATCCTTAATGGCCATCTCTATGTCTGCCTCCTTGATGCAGTAACGCAGTTGTAGCCATTGCTTGTCGGGATCTTTTCGTGCTTGGATCCACATCGCATGTCTAGTGGCTTTGAAGTTGCCTATGCCCTGATACTGTGAGATTGCTTCTGGTGTCACCCTCAAAGTGTTAGCAATGTTGTCTTGTATTTCGTTGAGATATCCTTCAAATATGGTTGCATTCACCTTTCTGTTATTGGGGTCCGAAGCGGACCCCAACGATAAGTATCGCACTCTGTGGCAGGGATTAGGTCTAGTGGAAAAGAGTGAATACTTCGGCTCCTTCCATCCAATCAAGGTTATCAGGGTGAGTAGCCATGAATAATGAAATTCTATCCCCAGATCTTGTGCGTCCTTGCAATCATCTAGGAACATATTCGACAAATAAGGGGCCCAACTGAGTGTGGTGCCCTCTGCACATTGTGCTGCAGTTGCGACAACCTCGGCTGAGACTTCCTCCTTGTGGCATTTCCTGAGTAATTTGCATGCCATAATTTTTGTGCCCATTCTTGTCGCGGTGTCACTAATACGCTTGATGATGATTCCACGCGACCCCCTTTCGATACCATATTTCTTTTTCATTTCCTCGGCCAGTGCTTTTTCCTTTGTCTTGTCCTCAAAGAACTACGCGGGATCCTCACCCCGTGATGGCAGCCCTGTGATGTATGCAATAAGCTCTACGTCTATTGAGACGAGTTGTTCCAGCCACAGGTATCCGCCATGGGTGACTGCCATCAGCTGCTTGACGCAGTTGTTTGCACACTAGCCCTTCCCAAAGTGCGGGATGTCCAACAGGCCTAGAATCCCATTTTTGGCCAATCCCGCTGCCCACTAGACTGGTTGATTAATTGGTTTGTCAAAGGGTCCTATACCCATAGTCTGTAGGTAGAATTTCGTGGTGAACTCTGGGAACTTGTCAATGTCCGTCACATCATGGTCTGAGTACCTCAATTTCTCCACGTGGCCTAACATATTTTTTGTTATACGTACCCCTTATGGAATGCGCGACAAGACAATGGTTGTGGTGGCTTGTGTGCGCGGTGACCTTGGTACCGCCTACTTGCCCTTCCACAGTGGTGGCTGACTCGAGGTTCCAGCTTCTATTGTTCACTCTTATGCATACTCATCTGGTCGACCGGTGACATCTTCCACTGTTACCACCTGTGGTTGTTCTGGCGTGGTTGTCTGTGACCTTTCTAGCGCGGTCGTTTCTGCCTAGTTTGGGGCCATCCCATTAGATCTCGGGGCTTCTTCAAGGTTTTTGGGGTGCAATTGGATGCCTGCGTTGTCAACTTGTTGTTCCTGTCCTCCTTTTGGTACATCCATGTCCATGTCCACTGGTGATGTCTCCTACGTTTCCTCGACGATGGGTGTGGGGCTTCCTGGTGTCATATTAGGTGACGAGATTTCATCCATGTTGACGACTTCTGGAGGCTGAGGTGGTTGTTGTTTGCTTCGCTATGCTTACGGTGGTGCTCTGGTGTTGCTTTGAGGTCATTTGGAAATCTGGTTCGATTCTCCCTATTTGGGTGGTGCCATGGTGGTAAGGATGTTGTTTGCCAAGCTTAGTGGCCTCTGCAACCTTAACTCTCTGCTTCGTATGCTCTATCTCTTTGTGCCTTTCTTGATTTCACAATAACCTTTCCGCTCCCGTGTGCTTGCTTTGTATCAAAGTCATGTGAATCTTGTTGGAGACGTTACTGCGATTACGTTTTAATTGAACCACCGCTTCCTGTGTACTTGCCAATTATTTCCCTTCCCGTTGCTAGTAGGAGCGATTAATGCGGCGTCCCAGAGGTCAGTTTTGTTATTTAAGTGTGATAGTCATCATCGGTTGGCGCTTCTTTTACTGTATCCACTTTTCCCGTTGTTTCTGCTTTGGAGTGACCGTTGGCCTTATTTCCGTCGGGCTAGCATTGCCAAGTGTGCGCACTCATTCTCTTTTTGGCACAATATACTTTTGTTGTTATCTTTTGATGTCCGACACGACGCGACATTTTTTTTTCTAAGTGCTAAGGGGTCGACTGTCCCTATACAACTTCAGTCGGCTCCCATTGATCATCCCTTTGAGTTATGTGCCTTTTAAATCCTTCAACTCTACAACTCCCCCATCTATAACAGTTTTTACTTCATATGGTTCTGAGTTTTCCTCGATGCTGAAGGGATTTACTGTCATACATCAAAACTAAGTATCCTTCCTTGAAAATTTTCCTCTTGATATGCCTGTCATGCCAAGCTTTGTCCCTTTCTTTCTCGACTTCTTGGTGAAACCCAGCTAGAATCCTATCTTCCTCCATGATCATCAGTTGATTCATCCTATCTTGTACTGCGCCTCATTTTGTCATGTTCATAATCACTGCTATGCGTAGACTGGGTACTAAAAATTCCAGTGGCACCAGTACTTCTTGTCCATATACCAATCTGAATGGCATTTGTCTTATCAATTTCTTGCATGTGGTCCTGTATGCCCACAATACTGTTGGTATATTTTAGTCCTAATCATCCCTATTAACGTTACAGATCTTCATCATTGCATTTTCAAGGATCTTGTTAAAGGATTCCATTGTTCCATTTGCTTGAGGATGATATGGTGTACTCTTTTGATGATGAACTTCAAATTCCTTAGTCATAGCCTTAATAGTACTGTTAATGAAGTGAGTGCCTTGTTCACTCATCAAAATTCTGGGGCAACCAAATCTAGTGATCCCTTGTTCGAACAAGAAGTGTGTTGTTGTCTCTGTGCTGCAATGTTTGACTGGTGCTGCTTCCACCCATCTTGTCAGGTATTCCGTCGCAGTGATAATGTACCTCGCTCCTGACCTTTTTTCTGGTGGGTTAATTGGTCCCACAAAATCTATTTCCCATTTTTCAAATACCTGCAAAGATACCTGTGGTCGCAGGGGCATATCATCCCTTCTATTCGGTTTAGCAACCCTCTGA
>JASDQU010239007.1:2320-16898 GCA_032191745.1 Picea mariana
ATGGTTGGTGGGAATGGAACCCTCAAACAACGAGCCATGCAAACAACTTAAGACACCACCTATAACCAATTTGGCTACAAGTCCATATTTGGTTATAGAACCGAATAAATTACATTTAATGTATGCCATAAAATTCAATATTTGGTTAGAAGGAGCACCCCATTTAATGGTGTGCACCCTAAAGAACAAGAGGCACATAATTAATGCAAAGTGGTCTCAAAATTCATTCCCAAGGGTACAAAAATTTATGAGTCTACACTGTAAAGCGTGTCGAAGGGTACCTTGATGGAATTTTAAGTATTTTATATCAATTTTACATGATTTTTCGCTGGCAATTCAATGGTGCATTTTTTCATTTGAGAAACATGTAAAAACATCATTGTAAAACACAAGCAATTGAGAATTAATATCAAAAGTCTCTATTTCAAGTGGATCGAGAGAGGTAGCCCAAATTGGGTGAACTTCATTTTCTCCAACTTGTGTATGTGATTATATTATTGTTGTTCATTTCAAGTTCAATTTTTTACAATTTATTTATCATTAAAGTGGAATTGGATAGATAACTATTTCACATGTAATTTGCAAAACTGTCAAACAATCATTTTATTTCTAAGATCAAATAGATGTTTATGTGTATTTAAAATTATCAACATCTAAGGATTTTTCGAATCTTATTCCCTAGCCATAGTTATACCCACTGAAGGGATGATCTATGTGCTTTAAAGACATTGACGATACATGTCTCTACCCCGAATTTGTTTTTCACAATTTCTGCAAGGGAAAATTATCTCATACCACTTGTAAGGTACAATATGTATTTTATAAAGAAGAAAAATAAATATTATGAGAAATACCAACTAAATATAAAATAGAGACAACAACACCAAAACAAATGATACCTTTATTGTTATAAATCCAAGTTCACTTGGCTCCTCTAGGAGGCAACCTCTAGCATAGTATATCTCTATTACAATAATTCTCGAGACAAAAATTTCTCATGCCTTCTACTCCTATTTGTTCTAATTCTATCTTCTAAAGAACATTCTAGAGGAAGATAGTTCTAGAAGTAGAATCTTCTATTAAGTCTTCTTACATTATACTTGTTCACATTATTATTTAGGCCTTATTTAGTAATTCCATCCTTTATTGCATGGAAAATATACTATTTTACTCATGTGAGGGGTTAAGGAGGTTAGGTTCCTCACATGCTTCTTCTCAAGCTTCTGGGTAGTTTCATTTATGGATTCTCGTACCAAGTTTGACACTATGACCATTAATTTTACATATTAGATTTTTCCATCCTTACATGTCGCTTTGATTACAATTGATGTCATGTTCGATTCTTTGTTTTCCTTTTTCAAGGCTACACATAGTGTTCATATGTAGTAAATAACTTAGTTCCCAATCAAACATTTTTTCATGCAATAAAATAAAATATAGAGTTTTTTCTTATATCAGCTTGTTTCATTTATTTTACAAGGTTTGTTGGTCATAGACCTTGAATTTATTTTTTTTCTTTCATATTTACATAACTAGAAATATCAGATTTATTATTCCACACATCGTCTTCGTTTAAATAAAGATGAAATTTATCTTAAATTATTTTCACATAAGAATAAGAATAACACATAACACACAGTGCAATGATAGCTTCCCTTAGAATCTCCCCCATGGTCACATTAATGAGAACGATGCTATGCATGTTTACTTATTTAAATATATTATTTTCTTTATCCTAGCTACAATGTAGGTTCTTTGTTTTTCTCTAAGGACTCCAAATTAATATAATTTAGTTTGCATAGAATAGAATTCTTATATAATTTCCATCTTTATATTTTCATTTATGCTTATTGTAGGTATTTATTTTATTGTAGGAAGAGAAAATGATACGTAAGAAGAATTATGAAAAATACTAGGTTTTATTGAAGCAAAATTATGAAAACTACAGGAAACCATGGAAGTATTTCTTGCTATTATGTTTTGATTTTTGACACAACCTAACATAAATCAACTATTATTTACATGTTGTAATCTTCATTTAGGGATTTGATGCAGGAGCATCGTTGGCAAGTGCACCAAGGTGGGACCACCAAACGCGTGAGAGTTCTCCCGGAACTTCAACATGGTAGTCCAACTGATTTTGGGATTTGCCTCCACTCAGCGTCGGAATTCACCTTTGGAGGCACGCTTGAACCAATGCCAAATTTTACCCTTTGAGGCACATTTTGAAAATTGTAAACAAAGTAGGAATTTCCACTTCGGCTCTGGAATGCAAATGAACTTAGATAGTGTAGGAGGAATCTTAGAATAGGAAAGTATCCAGGGGAAACCCTAGACACATCTCGGAGTTATGTAGAAGTTGACACACCCAGTTAGAGAGAGATGGAATATAGAGAAAAATTAGCTGTAAGAGAGAACTGCGAGTTAGCAGGAGAAAAAATGTTTTTGAGTTATTATAATTTTGAATGTAATCTGTATCCATTGGGCACTTGTGAATATAACAGAATGGGAAATTGATCCAAATGTGTTGAGTTTGGACTGTGTGTATTTTCCTGTTATTTTCTGGTTTATAAACAAGTGAATGGAACTGTGAGATTTTGGCAGTTTCAATTGTTTCTCTTCATTTGGAGCTCTGCAAGGTGTGCATTGAGCTAGGGAGGAATGCTGTGGAATTTTTTTCTCTTCACTGGGAGCTCTGCAAGGTGTGCATCGAGCCAGAGAGAAAACGCCATGAATTTGAGCTATCGAACTCTCTCAGACGCAAGGAGTGCACGGGAGCCAGAGTCTGAACCAGACAAAGTTCAGGAGGAATAACACTTTGGAAAGTGTTATCGGGATCCAGGAACCCATTCCCTGGAAGGAGCGAATACCAAGTCTTCCCAAACTTAGAAATCTCCTAAGTCAAAATTGAGTAAAATATTAGGAGGAAGAACGTCGTCGAGTGTTGGATCGATGTGGAAATCCCCATAGGTCGTCCGATTGAAGGAAGGAGCATAGGCTTTAACCCTACATAGATCTAAGAGGAGAGTTCATAAATCTGAACGGACGGTGGAGAATCCTCAAGGAGGAACACTGAAACCCCATAGGCCGTCAGATCAGGTAGAGTTGTGAGGAGGTTAGTGGCGAGAGTTTCTCAACGTTCATTTTGGGACTTCGGGTACCAGGAGGTGGAAGGACAGAGGCTCTTGTCCTTTAGAAACACGAATCGTGAAATAACAAAATCGCGATTCGACGTGAGCCATCAATCACAGGGATTATTTTGAGCTGTTGATTGAACGCCAAGGCATTTCGACGTTTCGACATTTGGGAATTTCAACTTTTCGGCGATCGGAGACTCCAAGGAGTAGGGATACCCTTTGTACCCTGATTTTGTGAAACGCAAAATCCTGAAATTAATATGCGCCGAGCATTTTGGATTTTCCATGACCGGAGACTCCAAGGAACAGGGATACTCTTTGTATCCTAATTTCGCGAAACGCAGAATCCTGAAATTAAGAGGTACCGAGCATTTTGGCTTTTCAGTGACCAGAGGTTCTAAGGAGCAAGGACATCCTGCACATCTTGATTTCACGAAACACGAATTCCTGAAAGAATAGGCACCAGGTATTTCAGCTTTTCGGCAACCAGAGACCCTAAGGTGTAAGGATATCCCTTGCATCTAGATTTCGTGAAACGCAAAATCCTGAAGGAGCGAGCGCCGAGCCATTTCGACATTTCGGCTACTAGAGGTTCGAGAGACCAGAAAATGGGACACTTGACTTAGGAAGTCTCGGTCCCTGATAAGCGCCTTTTCGGCTTGGGACTTGGTCACATACCTTGGTCGCACGCTGTGGGAGCTCACACTTGATGCCCGAAAAATCCAATTGAGCATTCGTAAGGGACCTGTGTAATTGTTTGAAGGGTTCCAGTTCGGTACCAGAAGAGCCATTTTGAATCCAGAATTAGAAGAGCCTGACCAGGAGGTCATGCAACACTTAGGAGGGATAGGGGGACTGCATCATGTGGTATCAGAGCCCATTTTTTGTCTATATATTTCAGGCGAAGGAGGAAAAAGAAGGAGACAAAAAATTTGGAGTTGTACTCTGTGTGTGACAGACAGTCAATACAATGTCACCAAGAAGACGAGATCCTCCTTTAGCCAACCGTGTTGTAGAAAGGGAGATGCGAGAGTTTCACGCTCGAATGGAAGAAATGGAAGTAACACAGAGAAGATCACCTGACGTTGGGGATGTTAGTGATGCAGAAAGTGAAGAGGTTGAGGTTCAAGAAGCTGCAGGATAGGATGCTGCAGAAGAACGCTTGTTGAGAGCAGTTGCCAGGTTGGGAGGCAGAACTAAGATAGAGGTCCCCATGTATGAGGGAAATATAGATGTTGAAGAACTATTGGAATGGATAAGGTCCATGGACAAACACTTCGACTATGAAGATGTCGATGAGGAAAAGAAGGTGAAGCCAGTCACTAGGCTAAAAGGGCATGCAACACTGTGGTGGGACAAACTGCAGGCTAAGAGGAGAAGTAAAGGAAAACAGAGGATAAAGAGTTGGGACAGGATGGTAGCCAAATTGAAGGCTAAGTTCATACCCAAAGACTACCAGATCAATCTGTTCAGGAAGCTATAGAACCTGAGACAGAAAGGGATGACAGTCAAGGAGTACACCAAGGAGTTCTACTGGCTAAACATCAGAACTGGACAAAGGGAGAGAGACGAAGAAAGAGTCGCCAGATATATAAATGGCTTGAGATATGACATCCAGGATGAGCTTAGCATGATTTCAGTAAGGACTGTGGAAGATGCTTATCATTTTGCACTAAAGGCAGAGGAGAAGCTGGCCATAAAACATAACCAGTGAGGAAGAGGTAAGAGCTCGATCCCAAGCAAAAGTAATGGATTTGACTGTGAGAGAGCACATCAGTCTAAGGAAGAAGCTGAGAAACCACACAATCACTCAGAATGAGGAGGAAGTTCATGAGGGAGACAGAATGGTGGAAGAAACTCTTCTAGAGGAAGATGCAGAGGAGGAGTAAGGTTCTATAGCTGTGGAAAGATAGGGCACATGTCTTGGGAATGTCCCGAGAAGAAGAAGGAAGGAGGAGAAGCCCACATTTCAGAAGCACAACGAAGAGATATTGAGGCAGAGGGAGCAGAGGATGGAGCATACCTGATGTTGAGAAAAGTTCTCTTAAAAGAAGAGGCAAAAATTGAAAAGTCAGTGCAGAGAAACACTCTCTTCAGGACATCTTGCAAGACTAAGGATAAAGTATGCAAGGTAATCATTGACAGTGGGAGTACTGACAACCTAGTATCCACAGAGATGGCGGAGAAATTGGAGCTGAAGACAACTGCACATCCAAGGCCATACAAAGTCTCATGGCTGCAAAAAGGGCAGCAGGTAACAATCACTAAACAATGCCTGGTTGAAATTAAAATAGGAGGGTATAAAGATGAAATCCTATGTGATGTAATTCCGATGGACGTATGCCATATTCTATTGGGAAGACCATGGCAGTTTGATAGAAGTGTCATTCATGATGGGAGGAAAAATATATATACATTGGATAAGAATGGTAGGATGCATATGTTGTTGCCAATGGAGGAGAAGAGAGAGAAGGAGGAAGCCAACACAAGCATACTTCTCATGAGCAGGAAGGAACTCCTAAAAGAAGTCAAGGAAGAAGAGGAGATGCAGTTCATTGTGGTGAGGAAGCCCAGAGTCATCCTTACAAGTACATCAGTGAATGATCTACCTGAAGAAATTCATGAGTTGTTGGATAATTTTGCTGATATAGTGGTGGATGAGCTGCCAAACTCATTTCCACCCATCAGAAGTATCAGTCATCATATCGACTTGATACCAGGAGTAAGCCTACCAAACAAGGCAGTGTATAGATTAACACCTCGAGAAAATGAGGAGGTGAAGAACCAAGTGCAAGAGTTGTTGGATAAGGGCTTAGTCAGTGAAAGTTTGAGCCCATGCGTAGTACAAACTGTGTTAAGTCCAAAGCAAGATGGAGGATGGAGAATGTGCATAGACTTGAGAGCGATCAACAAGATCACCATCAGGTACAAATTCCCTTTACCAAGAATGGATGATTTAATAGATTGCTTAAGAGCAAATTTCTTTTCTAAGATAGACCTGAAAAGTGGATATCACGAGATCAGGATGAGAGAAGGTGATGAATGGAAAACAACCTTTAAGACGAATGAAGGCCTGTATGAGTGGCTAGTTATGCCATTTGGCTTAACGAATGGCCCAATCACTTTTATGAGGCTGATGAATGAAATTCTAAAAGATTTCATTGGCAAGTTTGTTGTTGTATATCTGGATGATATACTGGTATTTAGCAGGACTAAAGAGGAGCATTTGAGGCAACTAACGCTAGTAATGAGAAGGCTACAGCAGGAGAAGTTGCTGATCAATTTGAAGAAATCCTCTTTTACGAAGACAAAAATCATTTATTTGGGTTTCGTGATCTCTTTGAATGAACTGAAGATGGATTCAGAGAAGGTGAAAGCGATCAGAGAATGGCCGTCACCAAGGAGCATGTTCGAGGTAAGGAGATTTCATGGTTTAGCAAGTTTTTATAGAAAGTTCATTAGAGACTTCAGTGGAATTTGTGCACCAATGATGGATTCAATGAAGAAGTGGCACAAGTCTTTTAAATGGACAGAGGAGGCTGAAAAGAGCTTCAATATACTGAAGGAGAAGATAATAGAATGACCAATTCTGGTCTTACCGAATTTCGAAAAGACATTCCAGGTAAGATGTGATGCAAGTGGAGTTGCAATAGGAGAAGTTCCGAGTCAGGCCAATCGACCTGTTGCCTATTTCAGCGAGAAGTTGAATGAGACTAAGAGGAGATACTCCACATATGAAAAGGAGTTCTATGCCATCATTCAAGCATTGAAGAAATGGAGGCATTATCTTGTCCCGCAAGAGTTTGTCTTGTACAATGATAACCAAGCTTTACAATTCATAACCCGACAAGAAAAACTGAACTAGAGGCATGCAAAATGGGTTGAATATATGCAAAACCTTACTTTTGTCATAAAACATATTGCTGGGAATGCTAACAAGGTTGTTGATGCGTTAAGCAGGAGATGTTTAATTCTGCAAGAATTTCAGGTGAAGACCTTGGGGTTTGAACACCTTAAGGACATGTATTGTGATGATACAGATTTCAAGGAGGCCTACGAAGCATGTAAAAGACCTGTACTAAGAGATAGAAGTCAGTGGACAGAGTATATGGTTCAGGAAGGATTGTTGTTCAGAGGAAATCAATTGTGCATACCAAGATGCTCAATGAGGGACAATCTTCTGAAGGAGAGGCATAGCGGAGGATCGGTTGGACATTTCGGCCATGATAAAATGTTTGCACAGTTGAGCAGCTCGTACTATTGGCCAGGTATGAGAACAAATGTGATAAAGTTGGTGAACAGATGTAGAATTTGCCAACATGCAAAGGGGAAAAGCCAGAACACTGGATTGTATCAACCATTTCCAATACCAAAGAGGCCCTGGGATGAAATAAACATGGATTTTGTGTTGGGATTACCGAGAGAAAAAAGAGGATTTGAATCCATATTTGTGGTGGTGGATAGATTTTCAAAGAGGGCACATTTCATACCATGCTAGAAGACCAGTGATGCAACACATGCTGCAAATCTGTTTTTCAGAGAAGTTGTGAGACTTCACGGCCTATCCAGGAGCATTGTCTTAGACAGAGACACAAAATTTGTTGGTCACTTTTGGAGGACGTTTTGGAAGAAGATGGGGACAGATTTGTCCTTCAGCTCAGCTTATCACCCTCAGACAGATGGGCAGACTGAGGTGGTAAATAGAAGTTTGGGAAACTTATTGAGAAGCCTGGTTACTGAAAACCATAACCAATGGGATCATATTCTGCCACAAGTAGAATTTGCATACAATGACTCACCAAATAGAAGCACTGGAAGGAGTCCATTCCAAATACTCTATGGAATACAACCCAGGGGAGTGTCTGAGTTAAGGGACTTGGAACAGGGAGAGATCAGAAGCGTTGTATCAAAGGATTTTGCTGCTGAGATGCAAAGACTCCATGGTCGGATCAAGGAACAATTACAGAGTTCTAACTAGAAATAAAATCATAGGGTTGATCAGCATCGCAGGGAACTTCAATTTGAAGTGGGAGATCAGGTTTTAGCACACCTCAGAAAGGAAAGGTTCCCTAGGGGAACATATAACAAATTGAAGATCAAGAAGATGGGACCATGAAAGATCTTGAGGAAGTTTGATGCAAATGCCTATGAGATCGAAATGCCATATGGTGTGGGCATTTCAACCATATTCAATGTTTCAGACCTGTATCCTTACAGGAAAGATGACACAGAAGGGTCAGAATATCAAGGAAAGATTCAGTGGGAGAAACAGATGCCTATAGCAGAAAATCCACAGGTGGAGAAAATTGTTGATCAGAGGATTGGCAAAAAGACGAGCAATAAGACTTATTTTGAGTATCTGGTCAAATGGAAGGGACGTCCAATAGAATATGCTAGTTGGGAAAATGAACCTACTATCCAAAAGCAGGGAAGGTCAGTAGAGGAGTTCATGGACATTAGTCCATGAATTTTTGTCAAGGGGAGTATGATGCAAGAGCATCATTGGCAAGCGTGTAGAGGTGGGACCACCAAATGCATTAGAGTTCTCCCAAAACTTCAACATGGAAGTCCAACTGATTTCAAGATCTGCCTCCACTTAGCGCCAGAATTCACCTTTGGAGGCACGCTTGAACCAATGCCGAATTTTACCCTTTGAGGCATGTTTTGAAAATTGTAAACAGAGAAGGAGTTTCCACTTCGGCTATGGAATGTGACTGAACTTAGATAGTGTAGGAGGAATCTTAGAGTAGAAAAGTATCTAGGGGAAACCCTAGAAACATCTTTGAGTTATGTAGAAGTTGACACACCCAGTTAGAGAGAGCTGGAATACAGAGAAAAATTAGCTGTAAGAGAGAATTGCGAGTTATCAGGAGAAAAAATGTTTTTGAGTTACTATAATTTTGAATGTAATCTGTAGCCATTGGGCACTTGTGAATATAACAGAATGGGAAATTGATCCAAATGTGTTGAGTTTGAACTGTGTGTATTTTCCTATTATTTTCTAGTTTATAAACAAGTGAATGGAACTGTGAGATTTTGGCAGTTTCAATTGTTTCTCTTCATTTGGAGCTCTGCAAGGTGTGCATTGAGCTAGGGAGGAACACTGTGGAATTTTTTTCTCTTCACTGGGAGATTTGCAAGGTGTACATTGAGCCAGAGAGAAAACACTATGAATCTAAGCTATCGAACTGCCTCAGACGAAAGGAGTGCACGAGAGACAGAGTCTGAACTGGACACAGTTCAGGAGGAATAACACTTCAGAAAGTGTTATTGGGATCTAGGAACCCATTCCCTGGAAGGAGAGAAGACCGAGTCTTCGCAGACTTAGAAATCTCCTAAGTCGAAATTGAGTAAAAGCTTAGGAGGAAGAATGTCGTCGATCGTTGGATTGAGGTGGAAATCCCTGTAGGTGGTCCAATTGAAGGAAGGAGCACATGCTTTAACCCTACATAGATCCAGGAGGAGATTTCAGAAATCCGAACGGACGGTGGAGAATCCTCGAGGAGGAACACCGAAACCCCACAGGTCATCGGATCAGGTAGAGCTGTGAGGAGGTTAGCGGTGAGAGTTTCTCGATGTTCATTTTGAGACTTCGGGTACCGGGAGGTGGAAGGACAGAGGCTCTTTTCCTTCAAAAACCTGAATCACGAAATACCGAAATTGCGAATCGACGTGAGTCGTCGATCACAGGGATTATTGTGAGTCATTCACTGAACGCCAAGGCATTTCTACATTTCAACATTTTGACATTTCGGCTACTGGAGACTCCAAGGAGCAGGGATACCCTTTGTACCCTGATTTTGCGAAACGCGAAATTCCAAAATTAATAGGCACCAAGCATTTTGGCTTTTCGGTGATCGGAGACTCCAAGAAGCAGGGATACTCTTTGTATCCTAATTTCAAGAAAAGAAAAATCCCAAAATTAAGAGGTACCGGGCATTTCGTCTTTTCGGCGACCGGAGGTTCTAAGGAGCAAGGACATCCCACGCATCTTGATTTCATGAAACGAGAAATCCTGAAAGAATAGGCGCTGAGTATTTTGATTTTTCGACGACTGGAGACCCTAAGGTGTAAGGATATCCCTTGCATCCAGATTTCATGAAACACGAAATCCTGAAGGAGCGAGCAGTAGGCCATTTCGACATTTCAGCTACCGGAGGTTCGAGAGACCAGAAAATGGGACACTTGACTCGGGATGTCCCGGTTCTCGATAAGTACCTTTTTAGCTTGGCACTTGGTCAGAGCCCTTGGTCGCACACTGTGGGAGCTCACTCTTGACGCCCAAAAAATCCAACTGAGCATTCGTAAGGGACCTGTGTAATTGTCTAAAGGGTTCCAGTTCGGAACCAGAAGAGCCATTTTGGCTCCAGAATCAGAAGAGCCTGACTGGGAGGTCGCACAGCCCTTAGGAGGGATAGGGGGACTGCATCAGGATTATAAGGTTATATGGAAAATGGGATATCTACTTCATTCCCTCTTAAATATGTTATCTCGGTAGTATTTATTTAGAGTATACAAAGAGATGATGGCCCTTTCAACCCTACCCTTGGAAATTTCACTCCAATATCAAATGTAACATCTATTATAAAAGTCTACAAAATCATATTCACTTAATAGAAGACCTATTCACTTGATACAAGGCATCTAATGGAATATCTTTATTTTACCATAAATTTCCTACATTCCTAGATCGAATAACCTATAACATACTCATAATTTTTATACATTTTCCTAATGCTAAATATTAACAATTGGAAACTAAATGTACAAATATAAATAAAAATATGAGATAGGTAAGAAGATAATTGTTAACTTTATGTTTGAAATATTTAAATAGAAACAAAAAAAAATATACCAAGTAAAATACGTCTTTATTTCGAATTTATCAGTTGTAATGTAGTCCAATGCATAGTAGGAAGATTCCTCCAAGTGTTCTATTACCGCTTGACCAAAGTGGAACAACATTATCCTCCCAACTTGGATTCTTAGCTCCAAGAAACCTTTTGGTTTCTTGGCACTCCATGCCCGTGACTCCAAGAACAACATTGCAAATATCATCTCAGAAGATTTTCACAAAAAAATATTTCTTCCAAGAATTATCCAATCTCTTAATAAGCTCCAACCTCTCCACCTCCTTCCTCCAATGTCAGTCCCTCTCCCTATTTCTCAAGTTTTCATATCCCCTTCTCCAAGTCTCCTCAACCTCAAATCTATTATATATTCACAACATCATTTTTAATCGGTATCCATGTAATAAAATTCCACATTTAAATTTGCATGTTTAGAACAATCACATAACTATCATCATCAACAACATATAACAATGAAAATAACATTATGCAACACATAAAAACGTCCAAATATATACATCTCAAATATTTGTATCATTCTAACTAATTCTAAAGAATTACTAAGTAATGAATTACTAAGACGAGTAAAATCAAAGTTCTAACCACCCAAGGCCTAAATATGGGGCATTATACCCTTACTTTTCTATACTATCCACCACCTTGGCTATAATGGCCCTTCAAACAATTTCATTATAGGTATGAGGTACTAATATCCTCACCTTATCTTTAATATTGTAATTTAGACCATAAAAAAAGTTGTTGACTCACATCTTCTCAGTACGTAAGTATGGGCCATACCTTAATAGTTAAATATACCTTGCTCCATAATCATTAACTTATCTACTTCCTTTTCTTAGTAAATTGGATTCAATTAATCATTTTTTAATGAACTCTTTAGACATGTACTTTCAAATTTTACCTCATTATTATTATAAAAAAAAAAAATTATTCTTTGAGGGAGTTTGTTTGCAAACAACCCAATTATTTACTCTTATTATGATTATGAAAATTAATTTTAAATATGATTGAGTAAACTTTATAATGCTGATTTCAGTAAATCAAATTCATGTGGTGCTTAGATAAATATTTTATGCAATGACATGAAAAATATAGTTTTAATGATAAATTCATTGGATAATTTTTACATGAGACTTGGATTGTTCTTACTGCAAATATTACTAATAGTTTTCCTAGTGTGACATGTAACTACACAAGAATGTGGATGCGAAAATTCATTGAAAAGAATTGGGACTCTAGATTGAGTTAGGAAGTAATAATTAAACGATGAACATGTTTTTTATTATTGACGTAAATGAAAAAAATGTTTTGTATTATAGAAGTAAACGATGAAAATTATTGATGAAATGCTTTAGTGAATGCAAGAATAGGGAACATACTTTCTGATTTGAATTACACATGGGTAATGAGCCTATATAGATTTATACCAAGTACTATGAGAAGAGGTGGAGCAATGTACTTGCTTCCACCTACTAGACTCTTATCATGGTCAGAGTTGAAAATTGTAGGACACTTTTACTTGGCAGTTGCACTTTATCGTGAAAGTAGGCCACATGTTCAATCACTTACGAGAACCAAATAATGGATGCACAATAAGGTGTAGGTATTATTCATTAACATTCATTAGTCTCTCAATAAGGACAACGATATAAGTTAAAGGGAAAAGCGATTTAAATACATAGTAGAAAGAAAATTTTTTTTAGGCATTACAATTAAGGGAAAACAATAATGATGTGTAATTCATTTAAAAAAGAGAATTGAATTAATAATCAAATTAATATTTTTCATTAGTAATCATTTTTAGTTAATTCAAAGTAAAATAAAGAAATAAGAATGAAGCTTTGTTTATAAATTTGTGTATGTTTTTATTTTAAACTAATTAATTAACAGGGAAAATTCAATTCATACTCTGAAGTCACTAAGAAGGCCTAGAAAGGAGAATCCTAATTCAAATTGACTTTGTACGCTAAAAGAAATGCATGCTAGAGTTAAGTGAAGAAGTAAGACATGAAAAAACTTATGCAACATAAATAGAAAGCTTGGGAAAGATCTAGGAAACATGTAGGAGTAATTTTAGGAAGTCAAGAAAAGGTGGGCGAGGAAAATGATTTATTTTTTATTTTTAATTGGTAATTTCATGTGCACTTGTGCATGCAGGTGACATTTGTAATAATGAATATTAAGAATCAATATTATTTTTTAAATAGTAATTTTGCATTGGTGGGATAGGTGGTATAAGCTTGAAATATTATAATAGGAAGGTCTTGAGATGAAGGAAGGGATTCTTCACACACCCTATTGTTGGATGGTTGTTATAATGAAAATAGATCTTTGAACAATATTATTATTGAGAGTTTGGATTTTGAATTTGATTTTTAAGTGGGAATATTTTAATTTTGAGATTGATCTTCAAATACTTACTTATGGTATTTATCTATTCAACCTAGATGCAACTCGGGGGACCTTGGGGATAAAGAGTACCCTCAGATATTGGCAGGGTGGTTAACCAGTGAGTCATTCTAATGATCGACAAGCTTCGACAAAGTTGACATAGAGTTCGACAAGGTGATATAAAGCTTTGGCGAAGTTGACTCAATGTTGAGGAGGGAAACACATTGAGTAATTCGACAAGATTGACTCAATGTTGAGGGAAACACATCAATGGTTGACGATAATCGATCATAAAATTTTGCACTTTTATTACTATATTGTTCTCGAGAAATATATATAATTCACGAAATGACCTCAAATTAAGAATTTAAGTGACCATTGACCCAGCCTTTGGGTGAAGGAATCCATATTGCATGTTTTGGTGAGAAACCAAGGGTTCCAAGACCTATATTGTATGTATTTTCTTAAAAATTATGCTTGAATCTAGTTTGGGATTAGGTTCAGTGAGCGACTATGAAGGCATTATCTGAGCCCCAAAAATAATATAGGGCAAACTAATGGTAAGAAAGATCGCCTTTTTTTCTTGTGGGCCTACAAAAAATAACATGCTTTCAAGTCTAAAATGATATTATAAATATATAAACCATTACGGATCAATATCGTAGGTCATCGCAGGAAAGCCGTGTGATCGCACTATTATCCTCTCAGTTTCTTCGCGGTAAATGCACAAACCCTTCCTTCAATATATCTCTTAGAAACCGACGGGATGGCGGAATCTCGAAATCGAAGCGATACGGATAATACCAATTGTGAGAGAGAAAAGTTTCAGTGGATTGCGAGAGAACTATTTCGGCGGGTTAATAGTCATATAGAGGACGCGACAAATAGAGGCATAGTATGGGAAAGATTTGCCCCTTCCACAGGAACAAGCGGAATGAAGAAGCGGCATGCAGGGAAAACGAAGGTGCTGTTCAGCAGCACTTGATCTCTAGCGTACTGTTTAGATCGATTGAAACAGAGAACGGAGATGAGTGGGAATTGGAGAACGTTTGGGATAATGTGAATATACGTCAATTAGATGACATAGGGCAGAAAGCCAACTATGAATGGCGTCCTGTGAACTACAGTGGCCAAAAGAATATTCAGGTTGCAATGGCTGAAAACGTGAATATTGTTTTGCTC
>JASDQU010239008.1:0-10259 GCA_032191745.1 Picea mariana
GCCACTTGTATGTGGCACATTATGGAGATCAAAGAATTGCTCCATCTGAAGTATCTATGTGATTGGGTCCTTGCCATCAAACTTCCTCATATCAATCTTAGGAACGTGGTTGGTCTTCAAACCAAATTTTTCTCCATTCTTGATTCACCTTCCTTGTGTCCTCATCATGAATTTCATGGGATGCATTTTCACTTTCAGGTGTCTTCTTTGTTACGAAATTTTTCAATACTTCCATGATCTCCGCTTTTAAACCATCTATGTTAGTATCCAACTTAGCTTCCATTGAATCCATCTTAGTATCCAACGAATCCATCTTATTTTGTAGTTCATTTATGTCCCTACGCATTTCTTCACCTTCATCAAGAGTCCAAGTAGGATTTTCTGGAGGCTTATTTGGTGTAGAAGTTCTCTTTTTGGGTGGCATGTTGGCCAAGTATCACTTTTGAACCTTGATTTTGAGGTGGTTCTGCTAGACAATATTTTTTCTATTGTATCTCTCAAGTTTCGGCCCTTCTGGGTATGAAACTTTCTTTTAGGTAGTTCTCTAATATTTCTTCTCTGCAATGTCACAAGTCTGATCAAAATTGGATGTGCCAATTGGAATTTATGGTAACTTCCTCACAACTTGCCGATTTTTGGCCTTTCCAGGAGATCTCACTTGTATAGCATGCCCCACACAAAATAATTGATATCAAATTCTGACACTCACACCCAAAATACTACAAACTATCCATGATCCAATGAAACTAGTCCCACTCAATTTGGATACTCTAGCAAGAAGTTATGATTGTTTTACCTAGAACACCTTCTTGAGACTAGTCAATAGGACTACTCAGATACCCTATCTTACACAAGGTGTATCTACAAATTTAAGATGACACAGAATCTAAAATTTTTACCACAGATACCTTACTAATTTATGTAAAGGGCCTCCAGAGTTTAGGGTCTGAAACATTACAGAAAATTCTTTATAGAGAAAATTCTGCAATGACTAATTTCAGGATGATTCCAGAACCCTATCTTGTATAGGCTGTATCTCAGAAAGTATGAGGCCTCGGGAGCTGAATTTTTAAACCAACGTACCTTGATCTGTCTACTAAATATCCTCCAAACCGTTCCTTCTGAAATGTTGTAGAAAACAAGTTATAGCGAAAATTCCATGGTGTCTCAGATGTAGCAGCGAAACCCCAAGACCTTGAGCTCTGATACCATATGTTAAGAACCAAATATCAATATAGCATAGAAAATATTGAGAAAAAGTACTCAACGCCTTGAAAAAGAAAGAATTTCAGATAATAAGCATCTTTGAGGGGGCAACCTCCTTTTACCCCACTTAAATGTTTAAGTACAAGATGATTCAAAATGAAAATGTCTCCTTGGTATATATAGGAGACTAGGAGGTATAATTACAACTAATGGCCTAAAGCCGACATAAATAAAATAACATTACTAATCTAATATGCCCCAATTAATGGGTAATGAGCCAATATTAGGGCTTAACAGTAGAGGTCAAAGATATTGACATTTCGTTGACGATGATGAAAGTTGTACATTGGTTCGCTCTTTCCTCCCAACTTGTAACTTACATTGTAACTTAAGGCAACAATGTAAATTCTTTTTCAAAGAAATGGCATCAGATTAAAAAAAAAATAGAAAAAAAAACTATAAAGTAAGAAAATGATATACATTAATTTTTTTAATTTTAAATTAATTTTTTTAATTTCAAAAATGAAAATTATTTAAAATTTGATTTTTCAATTTTATATTAAACTTGCAAATATAAAAAAGGATCCTTGCAAACGAACCTTGTAACATTGCTCATGGCAATTAGGATTATAGTTTTATGGTCGTTCGATTTATGATAGGTTCAATTCCATGAAGTTCTATATCCTTAGATTTGATTCTTTTTAATGATTTATAAACACAATTACAATGTGATAGATTTAACGTATATGTACACAAAAAGCCTTTGGATTTTGTATTTGTATTGTTGTGACTATTCTATTTGGGTATACATTTATACGTTTTGAGCACTTTTTTTTAAACAGTAACTGAACAGGAAATTATATTAAATGACGCTAGAAGCAATGCACCGAGCAAAATTTACAAACTTGTTAATTCGGGTAGTATAACTGCCATATATTCTAACATATTTTCCTAGAAGAAAAATACATTTAAAGAACTTTGGTTCATTCTGCTAGTTGATCTTTAGCTATTTTCCTCCATTTCCATTTGTACAACCTCTTGCCCTTCTTGAGCTCCACCCAGTTGTTTTGTATGGTTGTTTGATTCTGAATTTGATGCTTGGGGGGTTGCTTTAAGTCTGTAAAAATGTAAAAATATCGTTCATGTTCAATCATATTTGATCTTTGCAACAATATAGTCATTGTTGTTTCCAGCTCATGAATTCTTTCTCTTTCATTCTCTCTTTCCCGAAATTGTCTTACTTCTTGTTCTAGCTTTTCTGTCTTCTAGATAACCATGATCATAGTTTTCTCCAAAGAAGTAGATTTTTGTCCTTCTTGGATAAGACTTTCAGTTCTAATGAGGAGGAGGGAAACAAAATTTTCTATGTTGTTGACTCTACTTGTATTTTCACCATAATGTGCCTCAATTCCTTCAAGAATCACTTCAAATCGTTTCAAGTTCCCTTTATCTCATTCCAGATTAAGTCCATATTAATGAAAGTTCCCTAATTCACAATATTATTACCATTGATCTTAAAATGCAGGGTACAATGAAAATGAGACATAGAATTAACATCTAAGTGATGGTTGGTCACAGTGTTGGTTGATAACGCTTGCATATTCCAAGGCTCGAAACAAATGAGACGACAGGAGGGCAAGGAGAGATAGACTGATAACCATATAAGCCAAAGAGAGTCTATAAAATCTAGAGATTTAGTTTCAATAACTTCAGCCGAATATCCAAATCTAGTAACAAAATTTGAGACGAAGTGAGGAGACATGGTTGCTAAGTTAATAGATAGGGCTTGAGTATTCCAAGGCTCAGAACAGATGGGCCAACAAGAGGTCAAGGGGATAAATATGGATAACCATATAAGTCAAAGGGAGCATGTAATAACCGATGACTGAGTATTAATAGTTTCACCCAAACATCCAAACCCTGATATGAAATTTGAGACGGAGTGAAATTAGGATATTAGGAAGCGAGAAGGGATAGAAGACGAGAGAAGGAAAATTGGAGTTCTAGAATTCGAGAAAGGTTCAATTTGGGTGGAATAATGCTCCACAAGACTGGAGACTGAATAATGGTTGCCGATGGGAGAAATCTGTGCGGAGAGGGATTCTTCTCTTGTCGATGGATTGAGACCGAAGCCTGTTGGAAATTGTAATTACAAGTCAGTGAGATCTTTACGTCTCTGTCGATATGTTTGTCAGTCAGCTTGTCAACCATCTGAAATGTCAGTCAGATGGTCTGACAATTTGTAAGTGAAAAGTTGCACATTTACTCAAAAGTCAGTAGTCAAGAAGGAAGTTATAAATGGAGCCAATTTCTTTCTTCTCGAGCTCTGGTAAGTGGTTGAAGAGTCAGTCGAATTAAAGACAGTATTTAATTTTGATTCGGTCTTAATTTCCGTAGGAATTCTAAGTCAATGTCTCTATAAGTCTGAGTCTCTTAGTTAGTTGATGATGCTGAAGAGAAGCAGAGAGGTAGAGAGAACTAGCAATAGCTGAAGAGTTGACAGAAGAAATCATTAGAGCCGAAGTCAATCTCTGTCATTGTATTTTATATTCGCGCACAATGCCAAAGTTAATTAATATCAAGTTTTGTGTATTGACAAAGTTTTTGTCTTATTTATGAGTTTATGCACTGACAAATCAAAGATTCAATGCATATAAAATACAAAGAACTGAAAAATCAAAGATTCAATGCCATTACTGTAAAAAGTATGGACATTATGCATATGAGTGCAAAAAGAGACAATATAATCAGAATAAGCAAAGTGAAGATCAATCACACAACGTAAATAACCAAACTCGCCCTATGTTTATGGCACGCATTGTAGTTGTGTCTAGCACAGTAGAAATGCCTATTATAGTGTCACCAGTTGAATGCAATGTTTCTCAAGCAAGTCCATGTGACATATGGTACTTAGATTCAGGCTATAGTAACCGCACGACAGGAAACATAGAACAATTTTCTAGTTTGGATGAGTCATTGCAAACCAAGGTTACACTTGGAACAAATATCCAAGTCATTGTCTTAAGGAAAGACAATATAAACATTTTAACCAGACAAGGAGAACATAAAGTTATGTCTGATGTATATTATGTTTCTGGTCTAAAGCATAATCTAATTAGTATAGGGAAACTGTTACAAAAATGATACAAAATCTACATGGAAGATAATCACTGTGTGATCATGGATAAATGCCCAAGTAATTTACTTATTGCAAAAATCCAGATGACAAGTAACATGATGTTCCCATTAACATTGAAGCCAACCAAGAAGAAGAACACAACAGAAATTGTTGTTAAAGGAAAAAGTGTGTAGTTAAACACTACATTTACATCAGAAAGTGTGTGCAGTAATAATGAATAAAATAGTGTGCAGAGTATCAAGAGAGGAGAAAATGGCACAGTGATAAAGGCAACATTCCAATCTAAAATATAAGATGATTCATGGGTATGACATTTCAGATTTGGACATTTGAACTTTGGAGGTCTGAAGTTGCTACACACAAAGGATATGGTAAAAGGTTTTCCATTAATTGAAAAACCAGAAAGAATATGTGAAGACTGCACATTTGGCATGCAACATAGAGAATCATTTCCATTTGGCAAGTCTTACAGAGAAAAAGCTCTACTGGAAATTGTACATTCAGACATTTTTGGACCAATGCAAACTCCATCTATAGGATCCAGTACATACTTTCTAACATTCATTGATGATTTCTCAAGAAAGACATGGATTTATTTTCTAAAGCATAAATTTGACGCATTGGGTTGTTTTCGCCAATTTAAATCACTTGTGGAAAAATAGAGTGGATACTATATCAAGCTTCTAAGAACTGATAGAGGAGGAGAATATATTTCAAGAGAATTTCAAAACTTTTGTAAAGTTCATGGCATATATAAGCAATTTATCGCGCAATGTAAACCACAACAGAATGGTGTCACAGAGAGAAAGAACAGAACCATCATGGAAATGACGTGCAGTATGTTAATAGCCAAACATTTGTCAAATGATTATTGGGCTGAGGCAGTAGCAACTACAGTATACATCTTGAACAAATGTCCAACAAAGAGTGTGAGGAACATAGTTTCTTAGGAAACCTGGACAGGTTTGAAGCACAATGTGGCACACTTAAAAGTTTTTGGTTGTGTCGCATACACACATGTTCCAGATGAACTGAGAATGAAGATGGATAACAAAGGGAAAAAATGTAAATTTGTAGGGTATTCTGAAGAAACAAAAGGATACAAGCTATATGACCCGGTCGCAAGAAAAGTCATAATCAACCGCGATGTTTAGTTCGTGGAAAATGAAGCATGGGATGGAAATATAACAAAGACAGTAAAAATTATTGACGCAATGGAGCATGATGATACAGAAGATGAAGTGGTTCAAACATCATGCACAAGTCAGTGTGCAATCCAGTCTACACCTGGCATTGTGACGCAAATTACCGTGCAAAATACTCTAGTAAGAACAGTAGGTGTGTAGTCTACACCTAGAGCGTAACAAACTCCAACAAGTAGTCCAAGAAGTTCTACATCTCAAGATCCAACTTTAGCAAGTCTGTTACCAACAAAGACAAGAAGTATGCGCAACATCTATAATGAAGACGCAGCAAATTGATTTTCAGTTTTTTCTTTGTTTTCACAAATAGATGATACAATAACGTTTGAAAAAGCAGTCAAAGAGGATGTATGGGCACAAGCCATGGATTAAGAAATCATATGCATAAAGAACAATCAAACATGGAATTTGGTTGATGTACCTGAAGACAAGGATGTTATAAGTGTCAAGTGGATTTATAAAACCAGGCAAGATGCAGAAGGAAATGTACAGAAGTACAAGGCAAGGTTAGTTGCAAGAGGCTTTACACAACAACCTAGAATTGATTGCAATGAAACATTTGCACCAGTGGTGTGCATGGACACATTCAGAACCGTGTTAGCTATTGTCACACAGTACGAATGGCCAGTTTATCAGATGGATGTAAAGCTAACATTCTTGAATGGAAACTTAAAAGAGGAAGTATACGTGGAACAACCAATAGGTTATGAGGTTCCAGGACAAGAAAACAAAGTATATAGATTGAAGAAAGCACTGTGTGGTTTAAAACAAGATTCGAGAGCTCGGTACGGTCGCATAGATTCATATCTCACACATAATGGATTTCAGAGAAGTGAAAATGAGACAACACTGTACATCAAATCGAATCAGCAAGGTAACGTGTTAATTGTTTTTTTATATGTGGATAATTTCATATTTATAGGTGATTTTGGCATAGAAGAATTCAAGATAGTCATGAAGGATGAATTTGACATGAATGATTTGGGACTTATGAGATATTTTCAGGGAATAGAAGTGCACCAGTTCAAAACTGGAATATTTATCTCACAGTCGAAGTATGCATATGAAATATTGAAAAGATTCAATATGATGAATTCAAAAGAAACACCAACACCTGTCATAATAGGATTGAAGCTAAGCAAGGAAGATAAAGGGTCCAAGGTGGATCCCACACTGTTTAAAAGACTGGTAGGCAGTCTTATGTATCTAACAATGACAAGACCTGACATTATGTATGGAGTGAGCCTAATTTATGGAAACTCCAAAAGAATCACATTGGAAGGCAAGAAAGAGAATCCTGAGATATGTGAATGGAACAAAAATTTTTGGCATTAAGTACTCCACTTCAGAAGTTTTCAAACTCATTGGATACATTGACAGTGATTGTGGAGGCAACATTGATGATAGGAAAAGTACCTCCGAGTAGACATTTCATTTTGGAACAAGTATGGTATCATGGGCATCAAGAAAGCATCCCATAATGACTCCTTCTTCAACAGAATCAGAGTACGTCACAGCTACAAGAACAACTTGTCAAGCAGTATGGATGAGAAGAATGTTAAAAGATTTGTTGCAGGAACAACATGAACCAACAAAAATTTTCTATCACAACAATTCAACCATCTTGTTCTCAAAGAATCATGTGTTTCACAAGAAAACCAAGCATATTGATACAAGGTATCATTTCATCAGAGAATTGGGGAATGACAAAGAGATCAATTTAGAATTTTGTAGATCAAAAGAACAAGTTGCAGACATTTTTACAAAGGCTTTAGCAAGAGATGCATTTCAACATCTGCATAGTAGTTCGGGAGTCTGCACAATAGCAGATGAGTGACAATAAAATGAAAACTAAATTTTTTATGTAATTTTATTTTGTAATCCCACCTACTTATAATTAAGGGGGAGTGTTGGAAATTGTAATTACAAGTCGGTGAGATATTTACATCTCTGTCGATCTGTCTGTCAGTCAACTTGTCATTCAGACATTTTGTAAGTGCAAAGTTGCACGTTTACTCAAAAGTCAGTTGGCAAGCAGGAAGTTATAAATAGATCTGATTTCTATCTTTTTGAGCTCTGGTAAGTGGTTGAAGAGTCAGTCGAAAAAGACAGTCTTTAATGTTGAGTCGTTCTTAGTTTCTGTAGGAAGTCTAAGTCATTGTCTATATAATTCTGAGTCTCTTAGTTAGTCGATGATGCTGAAGACAAGCAGTTGATGCATAGAGAAGAAGCAGAGAGGTAAAGAGAACCAACAACACCTGAAGAGTTGACAAAAGAAGTCATTAGAGCTGAAGCTCATCTTTGTCATTGTATTTTATATTCGCACACAATGCTGAAGTTAATTAATATCAAGTTTTGTGCACTGACAAAGTTTATGTCTTATTTCTGAGTTTATGTGCTAAGCATAGCACTATGTTTTTCCGCATTAAGTCTGTGTATTCACAGCGCGCAACAAACTGAGCAATCTGTGTACTGTGCAATGGTCTTGAAAACTCTGTCGTGTAGCCTATTTGGTGCGTTGTATTTCAAAATGCATTGCACAGAGTAGACTGCGCACAATGTTGATCCAAAAAATCTCACCTTCAAGGCCGATCCACCGAGGCTTGAACTTTGAATCTGCAATGTTTCCCATGCTTGCCTTCACAATTAACCAAAGTGCACATGCATCTGGGTTATTACTGACATAACTCAATCTTAATGGAGAGGGTGTTGAGAAGACCTTGACACCTCTCTTATTGTCATTACCATGTATCATTACAACTATTAAGGGACTACATACATCCTTAATTTCCCTTTAATCATCATTTGTTCTTTGATTAATCTTGATCCATTTTTTGTGTTTTTATCAACGTCTTGTTGAGTCTTTTAATATTGAATTTTTTTGAATTGATAAGGAGTTTAAAAATATCAAGAATGTGAAACATGATGCCTTTGAATATGTTACCTTTATGTTATGGCTCTTATGACAAACATCGAGTCACCACATATAATAATATTACTAATATGGTGGGAAAGAGCTAACTTGATGCCCCATATATTGCAATTGTGTTTGCTTCATTATTGGTTAGGGTTCCAAGTTCCATGCATAATTGGTAACAATATATCCTCCAAACTTATAAATAATCGCCGTGCACGTGGTGTCCCCTATACGTTTTGAGCACTTGCCAGAATAAAAGATACAAAATAGTAAGAGCGAAACTCTGACCCTTGCAGTAATGATAAGAGAAAGAATGTCACGGCATGGAATAATAATTTGAATCCAAAACAGCAAGATTTATTAAAAACTCTATATCGTGTAAGGAAACTTCCCATTCCATTAAAAATTAATATTTGAAAATATCCTATACGCTCGACTTGATAGTGTGAGTGGCCATTTCAGTTAGATTCAAACTAGGTTGTGCCGGCCGCCTTTTTCTCTCTCTTGCTATTGGAATGAAACAGTGCTCTCGAAACTATAAATTCACATCAACCCCTCAAACATTTGCATGCACTCCTCTCTGGTTCTGCTGTTGCTTCTTCCTTGTTGCTTTGGATTCTCTGTTTGAAAGGCCATTTTTGAAAATGGAGAGTCGTGGGAGCTCAGGAGGAGGCGGATGGTGGGTTTATGTTCTTCCTCTCTTCACAAAAGATGGCCGTGCTTCCTTCTTGCCCACCTCTTCTGACGATGTTTCTGCATGGCGTCAGTGGCCTCTCTATATTGCCCTGCTCGTTGCTGCTCTCTGTGCTGTTCTGGTCTCCTGGTTGAGCCCGGGAGGCTGTGCGTGGGCTGGAAGACATAAGAGAGGCCGCGTTGCCATTCCTGGCCCCAAAGGATGGCCGATTATCGGAAGTCTGATGGACATGAGCGTCGGCCTTGCTCATCGCAARCTCGAATATCTGGCTCGTCTTCATGGCGCCAAGAAGCTCATGGCCTTTAGCTTGGGCTCCACSCCGGCTGTTATTACGTCGGATCCTGAGGTGGCCCGAGAGTTGCTCACCTCCCCTCACTTCGCCAACAGACCCCTCAAGCAATCSGCACAGCAGTTGCTGTTTGGGAGGGCTATTGGCTTCGCACCCAACGGGGACTACTGGAGGCTGCTCAGGAGAATTGCTTCTGCCCATCTCTTTGCTCCGCGCAGAATCGCTGCCCACGAAACTGGTCGCCAGGCCGACGCTGTGGAAATGCTGGCTGATATCCAAAAGGAGTATCATTCTAAGGGTGTTGTTAGTATTAGACGACACCTGCAAGGAGCTGCGCTGAACAATATCATGGGAAGCGTCTTTGGAAGGAGGTTCGATATGTCATGCACTTCTCAAGAGAATGAAGAAGTGAAGAAGCTGCGGGAGATGGTGGATGAGGGGTTCCAGCTCTTGGGGGCATTCAACTGGGCGGATCATCTCCCATGGATGCGACCGCTGGACCCTCTTCGAATCCATGCTCGCTGCGCCCGCCTGGTGCCGCGTGTGACAACTTTCGTTAGAAATATCATCGAAGAGCACCGTCGGGACGAGCAGCGTAGAGAAAGCGGCGATCAATCGGATTTTGTTGACGTTCTGTTGTCGTTGCAAGGAGAGGATAAGCTCGTTGAGGAGGATATGATCGCTGTTCTCTGGGTCGCTATTTCCATACCCTGATCACTGTATTTCACTTGAGATACTAGTATTTAAGATTATGAATGTAGTCGCTTGATTTTGGGGGAGGGACATTAACTAACTTTGGGGGTTTATGTACG